>JAVJIF010015175.1:0-149134 GCA_038442645.1 Agave tequilana
GGTGTGGGTAACCACGTGGGTCAATGCTTGGGCTCTTACCAACAGTACAATCAGGTTCAGATTAACTTATCTGTATCTGAATTTGGGATTCCAGCAGCGAGTACAAGAATACCATGTTATTGACAATTCATTCTCTGTCCTATTCCTTTCTTACAGTTGTCAACCAGAATATCCGATTTTCTTCTCGCTTTCTTTGCATCTTATTGCTTCCAATCCGTTAGTGTTCGTTCACTACAATACTTCTCCATCCCGAGTTCCTTATAGATATCAGAGTGCGCAGAGGAAGTGTCGTGGACCCGTAACATTTAGGCTTTGGAGTTGAAATATTGTTCTTACACCCGAATTGAAATTTCGAGGACGAAATTTTTTGTAAGGTGGGGAGAAATGTAACCCCCTGCTCCCTGATGTACGTATCATAGTATCAGTACGCGATACGGCGTATATTATTGATTTGACCTCCGTGGTAGTCCGATTGAGCTGATTTCAGTTTCAAAAAAATTATTGCTAATATTTTAGTTTTTTCAGGATTTTCTGTAATTTTTTTGGATTATTTCGGGAAAATCTCCGTAGTCGGCGTCGACCGATACCGATAATCGGCCCTACGATTTTTAATTCTCAAACGGAGTTATATTTTGAGAATCCACTTTCACCATATCTCTTAGACTCATATTATCTACGTTAGGGTATTTTGGGAATTTTTGAATTTATCGAAAATCCGCAAAACCGGTGTCGCCCGGTATCGGTGAGACACTCTGGGATTTTTAATTTGCAAACCGGATTGAATTTCTACAAACCGTTTTCATATTATATCTCAGGCTAATATTCTCTATTTTCTATAATTTTTGGGCATCATTCGGAGCTAGTCAATTTTGACCATATTAAAAGAATATATAAATTATTATTTTACAATTCTTTTCTTTTTCTCTTCTTTTCCTTTCTCTTCTTCTCTGGATCCTTCTCCTCCACTGCCATAAAACCACCGCCATTCCCCCTCTTTAAATCCTCTCTCTCTCCCCTAACTCTCTCTAAGTCTCCAAAAACCCTCCTCTCTCAAACTCTCTCTCTCTCTCTCTCACTCTTCTCCTCCCTCTCTCTGTACAGACCCAGGGGGGGCTGACCCCTTGCCAGCGGCCAGGCCAGGCCGTAGGCGCCGGCGGCGGCCGCGCCCCAGCCCGGCCGGTGCCACCGCGCCCCAACACCAATCTCCTTCTCCTTTTCTCTTCTCTTCTTCCTCTTTTTTTTCTTTTCTTTTCTTTCCCTCTCTCCTTTTCCCTCTCTCTCTCTCTCTCCCCCCCTCACCCCCTCTCTAGCCAGAGCTGAACTGACGACGGCGGCCGCGGGACCGCCGCCGGCAGGCGGCCAGCGCCGCCGGCCAGCGCAAAGAGCCAGCAGCAGCAAGCTGCTGCTCCTGCTACTCTTTTTCCATTTGTGGGTTTGGGTTTGAACCCAAACCCATTAACCCACTATTGGGTTAAGTTTCTAAACCCATAAATCCAATAAACCTTACCCATTTAACTTAAGTATTGGGTATGGGTGTGGATCTGGACCCCGACCCGTTAAGAGCCAAACCCGCTTCAAACCCATTAAAGTACTCGGACGATATCGGGAGCATCCGGACTCCGATTTGACGATTCTGGATCCGTTGCGATCGTGGGAAAGAGAATACCTGCCTATGGTAATTTGTGAGTTTTTTCTTTTATAAATTATATTTTACCATGTGTAGTGACATTGATTGATATATCTTGATTATGGATAAATACGGTAACTATTCATTATTCACTGGTCATGATTGGACAGTCATTGTAAAAGAATACCCTAGACGATTGTTAGGTATCTCCTGATTTAATATGAGATAATAATAATAGTAGTAACAAGACATACGGGCATAGACAACTCGGACACAGTCATCATGCCTGTACAAGCCACTGACACTCGGCCACTAGTTCACCATATTCGTGGACACTATTATTTCATATAGTATATCAAGTTAGATAACTATCGACACATGTATACTGATCCACGGTACGATATCATATCACTAGATAGGAATGTTGGATACCGTTATTTCATGTACTGGTATCATCATGATAGGACACTGTAAGTTTACTGGACATGCTAGTATATATTATACACTGACCACTATTATGACATGTTAGTGATACACGATGTGTTACACGGATTATTGCTACACATATATGTTTCATTGGGACACAGATATACCACTGCACGAACTACTGCATGTCATATTAAGTGATATCTTCGTTACATGGCTTCGGCATATCACTGTTACAAATGCATGTATGGTTTCTCTATTCTTGTCATATGCATCCCCGTTCATATTACATGTATTCTTGTTCCATGTTACCGTATTCATGTTATATGATTGTTCCTGTACTGATATGGATATTCCCGTTACTGGACATGAGAGCTGTTGATATGCGATCTGTGGAATCCCACATCTATTGTTCCCGTTTTCGTTATATTGTTCCCGTTTCCCGTTGTATTGTTCTATGCTATCAACAGAGCTCAGGTCCAGTTATCAGGTTAACTGTATCATGTATTGTATTTGTGCTTGTTATATTCAGATCATAAAGCTAACTTGGGTATGGGGGAGACTTGACGGTTAATAGATATTATCGGGTGATGTACTGGATCCATATTGTTAGTCCCACTGCAGGGGACGGTAGCGCTACCTACCAATTGCTCCATGAGCTCCCGTTACTTGATTATTGTTCCCCTCTTAGCGGAGGGCCCTGGTCTCAGCAGCCAGTGGGTTGTGTTTAAGGCCGTGATCCCGGGTATGCACGGGATACACCTACCCGATAGAGCTCCTCGACCATTTGGTTTCTAAGTAACATAATAAAACAGTATACACAATAGTGACGTCGGGAACACTTGTATTTGGTCACTCTCTCGTTGGATAATGGTACCCGTATGCCATGTCCGGATGGGTTCGACTAGAGTGCGGACTCAGTTTGAACTGCCAGTGGTATGGGACACTGGAAGGGATTGATTAAAATACCAGGTGGTACTGATTGCTACTATGTATAAATATCATGACTTTGCCTGATACATGTATACTAATTTAGTTGTACTTGTTACTGTTCCTGATCATTATCCGCTATCATGTACATGTATATTGTGTTACTTACCTGGTACATGCTACACATTCTGTGGTGGCCTACTACTCATGTACAAGTATACACTGCATTGCATATATTCTGTTTTGTGTTACCTTGCAGACATCATTACTGTATATACAACACCGTATGCCTATCTGCATGTTCACCTCTCTCACGTCACCACTGTACAACAGTCTATTTGTATAAAACGAGGACTACTGTAGACATGACCCAAGGATAATATGCTACATGGTGATGGTATTAAAATATGACATTGTTATAGTTCTACAGATTATTAAAGTTCTATTATATGCTTATCACTCTTATATAAACATGTATTATATCTATTATCGTGCTTGTATTACTAGTGTATATATTACTGCCCTCTTCATTATCACTCACTAGGTCGCTTTCTGATGACCTTGGGTTGTGTGCCAGGTTGGAGATCGCAGATATTGTCTTGTCAGATATTTCATTGGATTTACGTAGGACTTGTCATCGGTGTCATTCTAGGTATCTTTATTATTTTAGCCTTTAGTGCCTTATATTTTCATTCTCTATTCTATCATGATCACTAACCTCTTTCTGCAGGTATTCTTGTACTTATTTCCTGCTGGAACTCTTATAACTATGGAGGTGATTTCCTGTACTGAGGCTTAGCGTACGTACGTGAGGGTTTCCGCCCTGCGTATGTGCGTCGCCATAACGTCCCCGTACCTACGGGATCGGGGCGTTACAGTTAATCTCACGCCGACGAACTGCGCCACCACCACGCCACCCTTCCTCTTTCTTCCTTTCCTTCTCTTCGTCTCCTTCTTTCCTTTTCCTTCTTCTCCTTCTTTTCCATGTTCTTCTTTTCCTCCTCTCTTCTTCTTCTTCTCTTTCATCTTTTCCTCTTCTTCTTCCATTCTTCTCTCCCTCTCTCACTCTCTCTATGACTATCGCCGGCGGCTAGACCGGCCACCGACGGATCTCCATCGTCGCCAGCCAGCTCCGGCCACAGCACCACAGCAGCGGCAGCGAGCACTGTCGCTGCTGCTGTTGTATGTTGTTGGGTCGGTATGAACCCGAAACCCATTAACCCTATTGGGCTAGTTTGAAACCCAAAACCGTTAAAGCCAAACCCGTTAGCCCTCTAACCCAATAAACCCATTTACCCATTATACTTAAGTTATGGGTTGGGTATTGGATCCAAACTCGACCCGTTAAGAGCCCAAACCTATTCTCAACCCATTAGGTAAAATTTCATAAAACCCCTGTTAAATTATATTTGTTACATTCTTCTTTTTATTATTACATACTTAACCCCCTTTATATGGTTCTAGCTAGCGTCGGGCGATATTTGGAGCATCCGGAGTCCGATTTGAACGATCCTGGAACCATTGCGATCGTGGAAAGAGAGCTACCTTCTCATGGCCAGTTTGTAAGTGCTTTTTTTAAAAAAATTATATTTTATTGTGCTTAATAAAATTGGTTGACTGCTTCATTTAATAAATCTTGATTATCAGTAAATCAATATAATTATTAATTATGAAATGTACTTGTTGGTAAATCTCTGTAATTAAAACATACATGATTGTTCTTTAATATGATAGATAGCATAATCATACTCTATGATATTACCTGATTTATTATGTCATATGTTGATATAAATGGATGATTGTCTAATATCGAGATTCAGAAGTTAATCATTTTAATACGTAAATTAGCACATAAATTGAGAATTAAAATAGATAAATATATGTAATAATTTTATGATCTTAATCTAATACTCGATTAGATGATATGATCAGCGTTACTTGACTCACACTGGGCACCATTACTACATGCACTCGTATTATCGTTACACAAACATTCTAATACATTGGACATTGCATTTAGATAATTACCCATGACACTTAGATATGTTATTCCATGTATAAGTATCACTGTTACTCAAACACTGATACACATAACACTATTGTAGCATGTTCATGAATCACTGATATCTATATACGATATTACACGTACCACAACTCTTTCTTCTTGGCCCATCGATATATAGATATGCCAACTCACTGGACACCGACATGTCATATATTAGTATCATCGTTACATGGATGCTCGATACACAGTTATATCATGTTCACACATCACTGTTACTATATTCACTGGTATACATGGATTGCTTGTTTTTATATTCTGGTCATATGGATCACCGTTCATATTACAGTATTATTATTGCATGTATCTTTCTGTATTCCCTTTACTGATATTGCTATTCATGTTGCTAGATACGTGAGCTGTTGATATGTGATGAGTGGAATCCCACATCTATTGTTTCCCGTTCCCCGTTATTTGTTTTATGCTATCAACAGAGCTCAGGTCTTGTTATCATGTTACATGTACCATGCACCATACGTGTTCTTGCTACGCAGTGTACTTTATATATAAGAAAGATAACTTGAGGATGGGGGAGACTTGATGGTTGATTAGATCTTATCGGGTGGATGTACCGCTCCATATTTATCCACTGCAGGGGATGGTAGTGCTGCCTACCGATTATATATAGCTCCATGAGCTCCCGTTTCTTATTCATGCTCGCCTCTTAGCGGAGGGCCCTGGTCTCAGCAGTCAGGGGTCCGTTTAAGGCCATGATCCCGGGTATGCACGGGATACACCTACCCGATAAGAGCTCATTGACCATTTGGTTTCCAATTAACATAATAAAACGGTATAAACAATAGTGACGTCGTGAATACTTGTTATTTGGTCACTCTCTCGTTTAGATAATGGTACCCGTATGCCATGTCCGGATGGGTTCGACTGGAGTGCGGGCTCCAGTATAAACTGCAAGTGGTATGGGACACTGAAAAAGATTGATTAAAATATAAGGTAGTACTGATTGTTATTATTGTATAAAAACATGACTTGCCTGATACATGTTTAATCTTGTTAGTTGTACTTGTTACTATTCTTGAAAATTTATCCACTATCATGTTACCTGTATGCCTTGTTACACTTTCTGATACATGTTACACTTTCTGTGATGACATACTACTCATGTACATGTATACTCTGCATTGCATATATTCTGCTTTCTGTATACCTTTATATTGCATTTGCACATCAGCATGTTCATTTCCATCACATCACCACTATACAACAGTAATTATTACATAAAACTGGATACTACTATATACATGACCCGATGAGAACATGCTAGGTAGTGATGGTATTAGAATATGACATTTTTTATATTTTGTTGATTATTAAATTCCTATTATATGGTATCACTGATACATAAACATGTATTCTATATTATTGTGCATGTATTATTATAGTATATATTACTGCTTCCTTCATTTTACCACTCACTAGGTCGCTTTCTGACGACCCTGGGTTTGCGTGCACAGGTTGGAGATCCGAGTTATCGTATTGTTAGATAGTTCATTGGATTCACATAGGAGACTTATCATCGAGACCATTCATAGGTATCTTTGTGATTTGTTTCGGTTATCTTATTTATCCCTATTTTCATATTGTTATGATCACTAACCTCTTTCTGCAGTATTCTTATACTTATTTAATGCTAGAAACTTGTATATTATGGAGGCTATTTCTTGTACTGAGGATTAGCGTACGTACGTGAGGGTATTTCTGCCATGCGTATGTGCGTCGTCATAACGTCCCCGTATCTGTGGGATCGGGGCGTTACATAAAAACTCTATAAACTTTGCTGCTAGAAGAATATTCAAGAAAGATTCTTTCATCTGATTTTGAATCAATTTACACAAATGGTCTTTATTATTAAGAATATAGCATTTGCAACCAAAAACTCTAAACTAAGAAATGTTTGGGATTTCCATAATAAAGTTAATAAGGAGTCTTTTTCAAAATAGGACGAATAATTATGCGGTTTAAACATAAAACACAATGTTAATCGCCTCAACATTTAACATGGTGCATGTAATTTCTTGTAAACTCCTATTTTTTCTCTCAACAACACCATTTTATTGGGTTGTTTTTGGAGCAGAAAAGGAATGCTCAATGCCAAGTTCAAGAAAAAACTTACTAAAATTTTCAATTTCTCCACTGTAATCACTTCGGAATTTGACAATTAAATGTCCAATCTTTTTTTCACTCTTGCAAAAAGGCTAAAGGATCCGAATGCATCACTTTTATGAGTGAGAAATAAATCCAAGTAAAGAGCGAAAAAACATCAACAATAACAAACACATAATATTTTTCATTTAAGCTAATAGTGGGACCAAATAAATCAATCAGTAAGAGTTGTAAAGGTTTAAAAGTTGGTACCATATTTTTGAGTGAAAAGTTTACTTGGTTTTTTTTAGACTCATCACAAATCACTTTCTTGAAGGCTTTGATTTTGGCAACCCTTGCACTAGCCTTTTGTTGGACAATTTTTAAATTTGATCAAAATTTACATGTCCAAGTCTCTTGTGCTATAACCATAAGTCTTCATCTAATGCATCTAAACACTTAACACTTTGGTTAGATAACTATAAAGTCAAAACTGTATACATTTTCATTTCTATAAACTTCAAATAAAACGTTGTCTCTACTATCAATGATAATATATTTTCTAAGTCTAAAAATAACATCCATTCCTTTATCATATAGTTGACTAGCACTAATGAGATTTGTTTTTAGACCAACTGCTAGAAAGACTTCATAAGAATAGGAGAAGGTTTCTTATCAAAGAACCAATACCAATTATTTTACCTTTACCACTATCTCCAAAGATGACCGTTGCCACCTTCACAGTTTGATAAGGTCACAAATAAATTCAGATCTTCTGTCATGTGTCTTGAGTAACCACTATTAAGATACCACTTCATTCTACGTTGTGAGATGTTGCACACCTACAAGAATTTTGTAATGCGCATTTAGGTACCCACTATCTTTTGGGCCATTGAGGGTTAATAGCAAGTTTTGATACCCAAATAAAAAAGAGCATAATAGTTTTATTAATATAATAAGACTTACTCACATATCATTTCTTAAAATAATATATGCTTGCTATTTTCAAAATTTTGAAAATAAAAACCAGAATTTCTGTTTTGATAGAATGACATTCTGTCAGTCCCCATCTATTCTACCAATGCCTGGGCCTATTAGGTCAGGCTGATTATGCTCATTATTTTGATGAGAAGTTGATCCAATATTTGCAGAATTCTTCAATTTTATTTTCAAATCATGATTTTCAGTTTCAAGCTTAATAATTTTGAATGAAGATCATTTTTCTCTTTCAAAATATTTTCATAAATTGTAGAATATGATGCATGCTCCATTTTTAAAGAAGTAAATCTTTTTGAATATTCAACATCTGCATCTTCTATTTCTTCTAAACTAATGTAATCATAAAAATTTATCTCATGTTCGTTTGCCATGAAGCAAATGCTTAAATTTGTGGCTCAAGTTAACCTCTTGTTCTTTCTCTTAATTTTGAAGTCACTTGGCTATGATTATCCCAACCTACATAAAGTGCCTCCTCCTTCTTAAATCTTTTTGGTTTGTCCTTCAACATTAAGCAATCCTTCTTGATGTGCCCGGGTTTGTTGCCTTCAAAGCAATTTGAATGACCGGCTTCAACTCTTTTGAAGTTTGGCTTACAGAAGTCTTTCTTTTTTATAGAATTTTTTTTCTCATCATTTTATTTGTATTTCTTATGACAAAGGCAAGATCATCATCCTCTTTATTCGTGCTTTCTTCGGTTGAGGAGTCATCTTATGTCCCTTTAAGAGCAGTGCTCTTCTTTTGACTTGCAAGACATCATCTTGTTCTCTTTTCTTTTAAAAATTCATTTTGATCTCTGTGTTCTTCAAGATTTCCGTCAACTTTTGGAAAGGCACAATGTTGATATCTTTGTAGATCTCAATTAGATTAATGTGCTATTGTAATTTATCAGAAGAGATCTCAAGACTTGTTACTCATTCAAAGAAAGTATATCGTTTTCAAGAGATTGAAGGTTGTTGGTGATGATCATGAACCTATTAAGAAAATCATCAATCAATTCATTAGGCAATAATCTTATAGATTCAAACTCTTGCGTAATCATATTAAGTTGCTATTTTTAATCCCATTTGTTCCCACATGGTAACCTCAAGATAGTTCCACATTTTTTTAACACAAGTAATATCCATAATTTTATGAGATTCACTTCAAGTTAATCCATTTATAATACAACTAACAGCCTTGGAGTTAAGGTTAGCTAAAGCAAAATCTTTTTTCCTCTTCCAAAAGAGGTTAGAAACAATTTTCTCACAAACCATTTCGGTGAGAGAAATGTAACCATCTTCTTTCATACCTAAAAATTTTCAATAAATAGATTGAGTATGTATTCTCATGCATGCTTTTCAATAGGCAAAATTAGTCCGATTAAACAATAGAGGTTATTGTTTGATCTAGCTTCGACAATATAAAGTCAATGCTAGATGCCATTTGGTTGATCTCTAGGATATAAAGCCTATATAAATGAGTATCTAATTCTTATACCAATTGTTAGACTCTAGAAGTGGGTTGAGGTCTAATTCAAATTTTATCTTAGAACTAGATGTTTTGGTAGAATAGTCAGTTCAGCTGGTAGAATCTAAAAAATGAACTAGAGATAGATTGAACAATCCAACAGTGATTGGCACAATGCGCAGTGACTGACACAATGCAATTTGTATTAGTAGATGCACTGGCAGAATAGTAAAGTTACCGACATAATCAAAATTTAAGTTAGAAAGCTACTTGCACAATCAACAACAGTGCGATAATTATTTTATCATAAATAGTCAAGATATAAACAAGTAATGCAACAATTATAATAGAAAAATAAAGTGGAGAGAGAGAGAGGGGGGGGGGGGGGGGGGGGGGGGGGGGGGGACACGAAGATTTTAGGGTGGTGTGAGGATCCTTATACATTCACCACCTAGAGGCACATTCTCTAGAATTTTAAATCCACTGTAAGCTTTTAAACCGAAGCAAAGGAATACACCGCCAACACTCTTACCCAATCTTGGACTTCCACTATCTCTTCGAAGATGAAACAACCGCCCATCTCCTTCTCCGTAGTTGGATTTTCTCCTTTACACCAAGAGGGTACCCAAATTCACAAGATTTAGTTTTGTTCTCTAAAACAAGAGTGAGAACTAGTTAGCATAATTTCACAAACAAAATAAAATATACAATATAAGGCTCTATAATCAAATAGTAAGTGATAACATTCTTAATAATTGCATTTAATTATCAAGAAGTTAATAGAGAGAATCAAAATGATTGTAGATTTAAAGTCCAAGATCCTCCAGTCACTAGAATATTGAATGAAATAACGATACTTAATGAAGAATTAAAAGCTCTGATATTTTTTTTAACTGAGAAATTGCTGAAGAATTGAATAAGATTGAAACTCAATGACTTCTCTCAGGTTTTTGTGTATATTTTTTGCTTGTTTTCAAATGTGATCATAGTTCTGAATTTAAGACTCAAGGCAACAAGTTTCAAGACCTACCCATTAGATTCTAGAGAGATTTTTATATCCATTAGCATTCAATGTTGGCTGCAAAGATAGACTAGGCGCGGCTCAAAATCTACAGTACCAAATGGGTTACTGCAACTTGAGAAGAAAGAGGAAAAGAGATACACTGAGAGAGAGAGAGAGAGAGAGAGAGATTCTCCATCTCAATATAAAAGTATTAGAACTGTAGAGGTATTAGACTGACATGTGAAAATAGTGTACAACTTACATTGTGGTAGCTCAAGAAAAGCAAGTGGGGACAATAGTCACTTTGTTGTTTGAATTTGAAGATGTATACTTGTATTCCACAGCCCAACAACGATGAGAGATGTCATTCCCATCACTACTCACATGGCTCAAGATATGATGTGTACTAGTACATTTTCAAGAAAGCAGGTGTGAAAGCGTGGTTTCCTGTTTAAAATCTTACTTGCCCAAAATTTCTTTACAACCTCAAAATGGTTTCCCACTTACAACTTGCACCTGCGACCACTTGCAGACAACCAAACAAGCCCCCGGTGGAATTAGAATAGAGGAAATTGGAAATGCTCTAAAATCACCCCTTAATTTGGGCAAATGTCAACAATGCATGATCACAAGATAAGTACAGTGTTGGTACGTATGCTGACTTGTACCCAATGAGTGAAGCCATATTCCTGTGGTCTAGCTAATGGAATGCCTATGTTGTGTATGTGTTGGGCATTAAGACCATTTTTATGTAATTTCACAGGGGGAAAAGAAAGTAGCCGGGTTTACATAAAAAGGCTGATTCTACTGAGGTTTGCATGTGAAATATTAATCATTTTTGATCTCTCATTGTACCTTTTGGCCCCTTTTGTGTTTGTTTTTTTTTTGAAAATAAAGAATGACACTCATTGTAAACAATTATCAAAAATTAACTCTTTTATACAATTTGCCAATTGAATAGACTAATTAATTGCTTGTTAAATCTGCCTAATATAATCAACACATGCTCTCCAAATTCTTCCAAATAGCAAAATTTTCTTCCCCTTCTCTCAATTGATCAGGGTGGGTTTGACTTTACAAATTAAGTTGTTAGATATTCTAGCTAATCTCTTCAAAACGGTCGAAGGGCGGTTTTCTTCTGTGACCCCTTCACAAATTTTATCCGTCGCTCTGCTCTCATCCGCACTTTCCTCTTCCTCTTCTCTCTTCTTCTCTTTCTTCCGTTTCTTTGTCGGTAAAATTCAGTCGATTTCTCACCGCAAATGCGGTATACTAAAATTATAGATAACTTTTTAAAATGTCAGAATGCAGAGACAATTACGTTTTTCTCTTGAGTCCAGGGGAAAAAAAAAGAGAAAATAAATAAATAAACTGTTGCTGTTCAGAGATTTAGACAGGAGGGCCTCTTTCATGCCACATCAGCACTAATCCTTCTGCCTCTCTCTCTGTCCGCTGTGTAAAATCCCTAATTCCCTCTGCCCTCTGAATCTCCCCCGCGGCGAGAGAGAGCCGCAGTCTCCATTAAATAACTACCATAACAAAACGCTGGGTAATTTTTTTTTTTTTCTTCTTATTTTTCTTTAATTTTCTTAAAATAAAATTAAAGTCCCCCACTCTTCTGCTTCTTCTTCTACTTCCCCGAGTGGCATCGTCCGTAAATAGCGAGAGAGATGGGGAACGCGAGCACGAAGGACGACCTGGAGAACGGCCACGATGACCCCTCGATGAGATCGGACGGGCCCCGATCTCGAGGGCTTCCCGCCGCGCGATCCCCGCCACGCGAGGGCGGCCCGCTCCGGGGACTCTATGGGGAACACTCCCCCCGATAGCCCTCGCCGCTCCAGATCGCCTCTCATGTTTACTCCTCAGGTAACATATGGATAATTCGATTCGAATCTCATTCTTTTTTTTGAATTTTAAAGAAAAAGATATGAACTGATTGATTCAGCGAAGTGAAGTTATATGACTGTTGTGATTCTTTTGGATCTAATTGTTCTAGCATCCTGATCGAATATTGCTTTTTTTGGCGGCATTATCTGCAAATTAATTCGTTTGTTCTTTTAGGGGCGATTAATGTTTGGCGGAGACTAGTAATGGAAAAGAAATTTATTTATGGTGACAAATTGATTTGATTATGGAGTAAAGTTTTCTGAATTGATTGTGCCAAATTATCGATGATGATGACGTGCTTGAGAACGAATTGTTGTTGTCAAGCAATGAGGGAAATTGTACGTTTCTGCTTAAGTTTAGTATGGATGTGTCTTTTCCTGTGTCTTGTCCATTTAGCTAATTATGATTCTAGAATTATTATACACTCATACCTTGGACAATCAAGGACAATTAATTTGTTAATTGCACGGTTCATTGAACCCTACAATCAATGAAATGGAAAATCTCAACTTCCCCCTTCTATTCTTCAGTTTGAAACTGGTATGGTTTTGATAGGGAAGTGAAAGATTTATACGTGCAAAGTTGTTCTTTATGAATGCCAGAAAACTAGAACAGTTTTCCCAATATTGTGCTTTTGCTAATTTTGAGACGGAGCATCTATACCGTTCCTTGTGGAACTATACAACATATTGGAGTAGAAAAAAAGCAAAGGGGGTAGAAAATAACTATAAAGGACAGAAATTAATAAGAGATAAATTCCTGTTAGGAGTTGCTCGTTGTCTTAGATGTTAGAGAAACCAACTATCTGTAGACACATTCGATATAATACTAAAGTGTTCCTTCTATTAGAAAAATTATAGAGAAGTATAAACTAACATGATTGCCTGAAATCCATATTTGTCCCCTATGAAACCTTTGAATGAAGATCTTACTGTTGCAATCTATACCTTTGGTAAAGTGGCTACTTGATCAATATGAAAAGCGAGTTGGACTAGTTCTTATTGAACTGTTAGATTCCTAGTTTTGTGTTTAAATTAAAATTGATCAAAACAGCAATAACTAAATGCCAGAAGCAATATAAAAAAAATTAAAACATGCAACAATAACTACGTGGGAAATAAATAACTTATTTCTCCCGTAAAAAAATATAGGAACCAAAGGTTGCCCTATTGCACTATGGTACACGTGGGTACTGTTCATGCATTCTATAGTGTAGTATTATGGTTGCAAATGTCATTCAGAGTCCCTAGATATTGTAGTTTCCATATTGGATCAAATTCTTTAACTACTGCTGCGGTGATTATAGTATCATACTGGATCCAGATAATAGACCCAAATACTATACGTAGATGTCCAATCATAAAGGTGGAAGACGCTTAATTAGTCCAAATTGATTGAAAAAACTGACATTTGTCCAAATTGATTGAGACAATCAATGCACAACATGCTAACGTAAAAGCTAACTAAAAGATAGGTTCGTAGATGTGGACTTCCCCCCATAACAAACTCATCCACCCCCCCCCCCCCCCCCACCACCACACACACACAAAAAAAAAAAAAGGAAAATAAAAAGAAACAACAACATACCTCCGCCATAATGCATTTCTTTTAGCTCAGATATACTTACTCTTGATCCTTTATCCAATTACTGAGATCCCAGTATGTGTTGCCCAATAGGACCGCTTTTCTTTCTTATTTTTATTGAAAGTCTATGACCTGGACGTGAACTTGGGACTTCTTACTAACCAACCCACCTTTAACCACCTTAGCAAAGTCTTAGGGGCTGTCGATGGAAGTTATAGGGACTATTGAACACTAAAAGTACAGGATATCCTTGAGTATTTCAGATGCACAGAACTTAATTGTGATATATGCAAACAACTAGTACTGGCTTGTTGGCTGCCTAATTGTTCAACACATCCAGGAATGGGGAGTTCAGTTGGCCAACTGGTGTTGAAGATGTTGTCCAAGATTGGTCGCACTTCAAACTCTTACTTAAAATAGAGACCCCATTGTTATAAACTTTTACAATAGTTTCCATACTTGCAAGGACCTCTACCTCTGCACAAAAAGTTCATTGGTGATGGCTCGATGATTTGCGTATGGAAGGTTGTGATATTTTCAAAGTAGCATGCAATTCTGTGGGTAAATGTGAGCTAGATAAATAGTTTCGAAGGATTAAGAAAATGTAGTTTGGCCATTGAGCTAGAACATTTGGTTGAGCCAATAGTTTAATTTAAGGGCTTATTCAGGACTTTGAACCGTGCCATAAATTTGAATTTATTGAGCCTTCTAAATAAGCATATCTAACTTCCTGGAGGAAGATGATTTCTTAGGATAAGGGAATGCAATGTTTGGGTTCTTTTATTTCTGAGAAACTGGGAGGAGCGAACATAGGAGCTTGCTGGCTTCTCCTTTTGCCATTTCCTCTCCAAGATCTTGCCATGTAGAACTGATGAGGACATTACGCCGCTTAGGGGGCTATTCGATCGAGTCTATTTCAGGAAGCGGCGTAATGCAATTCTTTTGTTTTAGCCTAGTTTTATTTTAGACTTGTTTTATGTTAGTTGATGTAGTAGGTGTTCTTTTGTAGGCGTTTAGTATTATATCAGTTATTTCTTAGAAATCATTTCTTGTAAAGCCTATAAAAGACTCCCTGACTACTTTTTTTGGATTATTGAATGTTTAAAAAAATTTCTTCTAATATCCAGTTAAATTTTTGAGTTTTTTTTTGCTCTCAAGTTTTGGGTGAGAAGTCCGCGTAAGAGCGGAAACCTGAAATCCTTTCATGTTTTAAAATTTAAATTTCGGTTACGATTTGAAGTGATTGCGATTTGGGTTAGTTTTATATCATTTGGTATCAGAGCCTGATTTTTAATTCCCTTCAAAATTTGTCCATTTTAAAATTCTCTTTCCCATTCACCACAAACCCTAGATCCCTTCAAAAAAAATCGCACTGTTCAAAATCTCCTCAAAATCCTAAGTCTTCTCAAAATCCAAAATTTTTGTTCACCTCCATCCCCAACAGAACCCAGACACCCAAATCCCCATATTTTCTTCCCCTGCTACTTCAGTTGCCGCCGATTTCCCTCCGTCTTCCCTCCCCGCACCACCAGGCTCATGCCACCAGAGTTCAAGATCCAACGACAAAGTCACTGCCTTCCTTCAACGCCGAAGTCGTCGACGTTGAAGATATCCAACACCATCGTCGTCACCGAAGATCTTCAACACCATCGCCCTCGTCGACGTCCACCCGCCACTCATCGTTCGTCGTTGTTCTTCCCAAGTCTCATCAACTCCTCGTGAGTCCATCACTGCAGTCGATCTCCATTGCTGACGACCTCCAAGCATCTTGTCGGAACCGCTGGGCCTCGACGATACCAGATCAGAGCTCCGTTGCCTGATCCAAGCTCCGCCATCCTCCAGTAAGTCGGCCGACTTCGGATTGACGCTTCGCCATTGGTTACAGTCGTTGCGACTTCGCCGAGATCCAGATCCCCGCGTTGTGCCACTGCGCTCTGGTCCTTGCCCTCCGCCGCCATCAATTCGACGAGATCATCACCTATTTGAACTTACGCCCATCCCCTCAGCTGACAAAGTCGTCGCCTTCGCCTTTCAACCTAGATGAAGCCGTCGCCATCGCCGTTCACGACCACCGCCTCCATCGATCCCCAAGTCTTGATCGGGGACAATCAGAAGCTAATTGGTATTTAAAACAAACCCTATCATTGAGATTAGGCCGGGTCCAACCCAAACCCAAAATCAGACTGGGCTAGCTCTAACCCAGGCCCAGCCCGTGCCTGCTGACATCACCACTGACGTCAGTGCTGACGTCATAACTGAGTTAACTCAGAGAACCGACTCGGTTGACTCAGTCCACTCTGACTCGGTACAGAAGCAGTTCAACGAGTCTGAAGGCCGTTCGGGGTTCGTTTCATGTCCAAATTGAGTCGTTCTTGAGGCAGTGGATTCGTGATGACCAGTACTACGCGCCTACAACAGTCATATTCAGGTAATTTTGAATATTCTGTTCAGTTATTCCTGCTATTTAATTGAGACAGCTAGCCATTTTAATCTGTCACAAGATAGAACTTATTGACTGTTGCCTACTAAATAGTGAGTTGTATGATTCTGGCCTTGAGTGGAAATCTGTCTTAATATTAACTGTGCAACTAAATTAATTTAATTTGTGATTACTTGACTCAACTTAACTGTGTTAACACGTGTTTTTGTCACTATCGCCGCATTATATTTTCTTAATCACGTGTTAATCTACATAGCTTAGAGTTGGTATTATCTTTTATTGATCTAATCTCTAACTCCCCCTGCATAACATACATATTAGGATTAGCTAAGATCTTGCATGCCTATTAGAAGTGATAGAACTTTTTCTGTAGGAGAAGCTTCGACACCTATGAACCCTATCATTCATGATACGTTTAACACACTCACTGACAAGATAGAAAAGATGGACCAATAACTACAAGAAATTAGGGATCAGGTTGATGTCAATTGTAGGGATTTAGCAACCCGACTTGATAGGCTAGAAACCAATCAGAGGATAGCCACAGAGGAGGAAAATTCCCAAAATGACAGTAGGACACCCGGCGAGAGCGAGTTCAACACTACAATACAGCTGAAGCTGATGCCCAGTATGTCAAGAGTGTTAAAGTCGATGCTCTTGCTTCGATGGACGCTTGGACCCATAGGTTTACGTAGACTGACAGTTGGCTATGGATCGCTATTTCCGTTGGTATGACATGTATGAGTCTAGGAAGATTCGATTTGTCGTGATGAAACTAATGGAACAAGCTGGACAATATTGAAAAAACTTTGAGAGGATAATAAGGTACAGAAGGGAAGACCCAGTGGAGACATGGGAAGGCATGAAAGAGAAGTTTATGTTAAAGTATGTCCTACCGTCATTCAGTCAGTAATTATTGGACAAGTGGAATCGATGGACTCAGGGGAACAAGTCAGCCACCGATTACATTACTAAATTTGATGAATATTTGAATCGGTGTGGAGCAATCGAGTTAGAGTCTCCTGAGCCGACCCTATCTAGGTTTAGGTCCGGTCTTAGGGATGATTACTGTCGAAAACTCATCGCTCGAGGCACCACGACTCTAGAACAGGCATATCAATTAGTCACCGACTTAGATGAGTCTATAGGATCCTATTATCACCGAACTGATTTTAGGGATAACTCTAAAACCGTCAATACTAGCAAGCCAAGCTTTAGCTGACCTTTTCCTGCCCCAAGTAAACCTATCTCTAGTTCCTCTAGCGTCAACCCAGCAGGTCCTTCTGGTGCAAAGCTAGCCACCTCTGAAAGGAGAACGGTTAGTGAATCAGGAAAGGTCAACCCAAGGACCCAATGCTACAGGTGTCAAGGGTATGGACACCTTGCCAGCCAGTGCCCGAGTCAAACCAAAATCCTTTGCGTGAAAGTCCCCATTGAAGATATAGAAGAAGAGGATGATGGAGAAGTGGTTGTGCACCTATAAGATGACTCGGATGCCTCTGTCGAAGAGTATGGATTCAATGGGTGCATTAGAACTGTGGAAGTGACAGTCCTACCTCCTAGTGTAGGCCGAGCCCAATTAGGAGTGGTTAGGTGTACCTTAGCCCAACCTGAGCCACTCAACGACTAGAGAAAGACTGTCATATTTCAAACTTACACAAAAGTTAAAAACAAGAGCTGCAAGGTGATAGTAGATAGTAGTAGTTGCATCAACGCCATTGCGTTAAGTTAATCGCCACCTTGGGGATGAGACCAGTGAAGCATCCAAACCCCTACAAGGTCACATGAATCGACGCTACATCCATAAATGTTCAGGAGAGATGTCAAATTCCCATCCAGTTTGTCACGTACACAGATAATGTGCGGTGTGACACACTCCCCATGGATGTTGGTCATATCATTTTAGGCCGACCATGGTTGTTCGACTTCGATGTGATCATATATGGACGCACGAACCAATGTTCGTTTGTCTATAACGACAAAAAGGTGAAGATTATGCCAAACCAACCAAACTACCACCCGAGAAAAAGGAGTTGACAAGGTAAAGACAAAGTGGATGTCCTAACTCTTGGAAAGAAGGGTGATAAGGGCAAAGGTAAGATGATAATGAAGTTGATTAGCTACGATCAAATTGAAAAGTACTTGCATGAGGGTTCTACTTGTTATGCACTCGTGACTCGAGAGGTTGATCGAAAGATCGAGCTGCAGATCTTCGAGCACATTAAACCAATCCTGGAAGAGTTTTTCCAAATCCTCTCACAAGATCTGCCAGGTTAGTTGCCTCCCATGCGAGACATCCAACATGCTATTGACTTAGTCCATAAGCAACTTTGCCAAACCTGCCCTACTACAGAATGAACCCTACAGAACATGCGGAGTTACAATGGTAGGTAGGAGTTACTTGACAAGAGCTTCATCAAAGAGAGTTTGAGCCCGTGTGCAGTTCCCGCTCTCTTGGCGCCAAAGAAGGATGGTACATGGCATATGTGTGTGGATAGCCGTGCCATCAACAAGAGCACCGTCAAATGTCGCTTCCCCATTCCCCGTCTTGATGATATGCTGGATCTAATACCAGGTGCTATAATCTTCTCCAAGAGTGATCTTAGTGGATACCACCAAATTAGAATCCGGCCAGGGGACGAATGGAAAACTATATTCAAACTAAAAATGGGTTGTATGAATGGTTGGTTATGCCCTTTGGGCTGTCGAATGCTCCTATCACCTTCATGAGAGTGATGACTCAATTGTTTCAGCCATTTATCGGTAATTTCATAGTGGTATACTTTGACGATATATTAATTTACAGCCGAACTCTGGAGCAACATATGAGGCCATTTGAGACAAGTCCTCCGCACACTCCAAGCTGAGAAGTTTTATGCAAACCCAAAGAAGTGTGCTTTCTGTACAGACGGGCTGTCTTCATAGGAATTGTGGTTTCATCTGAGGGAGTTTCTGCGGACCCTGAGAAGGTGAAAGCAATCACCGAGTGGCCACAACCCTGAACAATTAGGGAAGTCAGAAGTTTTCACGGGTTGGCCACTTTCTACCGTCGATTCATAAAGAACTTAGTGCTATTATGACACCTATAACTGACTGCCTGAAGAGCGAGGGATTCTAGTGGACTCCTGCCGCCACCAAAACTTTGCAGAAATTAAGAGGATGATGACTGAAGCTCCTATTATGCGCCCTCCTGACTTTTCGAAGGCATTTGAAGTTACACGTGACGCATTAGAACTGGCAATAGGTGGTGTGTTGAGTCAGGAAAACCATCCCGTTGCTTATTTTAGTGAAAAATTAAATGACGTCCAACAACGATATTCCACGTATGACAAGAAATTTTATGCAGTTGTGCAGGCTTTGCGTTACTGGTGGCTTATCTGTTACCGCAGGAGTTCGTACTGTATTCGGATCATGAAGCACTGTAGTATCTCAACTCTCATAAGAGGTTAAATGCGAGACACATCAAATGGGTGAAGCTCCTCAAGAATTATACATTTGTACTCAAACACAGGACGGGAGTTGAGAATAAGGTCGTTGATGCACTCAGCCAACGTGTTATGATTTTGGTAGTTATGAGTGCAGAAGTAATTGGATTCAAGAGATTGAAGGAGGAGTATGACTCGTGCCCCGACCTTGGGAAAATTTACGTCACGCTACGGGACGGCTCCATTCGTGAAATGGACAACTTTCTGCTATAAGACGGTTATCTATTCAGATTCAGTAAGCTATGTATTCCCTGTATGTCCCTTAGGAATTTTCTCTCTTGGGAAATACATGCTGGAGGTCTGGCTGGACATTTCGGCCAGAACAAAATAATTGAGGCTGTTGAACACTGATTCTACTGGCCGAACTTGAAGAAATATGTCGTTAAAATCGTTGGCTAGTGTCGCACGTGTCAACTGGCCAAGCAACAAAAGTAGATTGTCGGACTTTACACTCCATTCCCTATGCCAATTGCCCTTGGCAAGATGTGAGCCTAAATTTCATACTAGAGTTGCCAAAACTCAGAAAAGGCACGACTCTATTCTAATAGTAGTTGACCGATTCTCTAAAATGGCCCACTTCATCCTGTGCTCTAAAACCTCAGATGCGTCTCGAGTAGCTGTCCTGTTCTTTGATAACATCGTCAAGTTGCATGGGTTGCCCAAAACTATGGTGTCCGATAGGGACGTTAAGTTTGTTACTTATGCAAACACTTTGGCACAAGATGGGCGCCAAATTGAAATTCTCGACAGCTTTTCATCTACAAACAGATGGCCAAACGGAGGTAGTAAATAGGGCTCTATTAAATCTCCTTAAGTGTCTTGTTGGGGAAATTTAAAAACTTGGAATCTCATTTTGCCTATGACCGAATTTGCATACAATGGTTCTGTCATAGGTCTACGATTCTTAATCCTTTTGAAATAGTAACTGGATTTAAACATAGACAACCAATTGATTTAATTCTCATGGCTCATCATCATTTTAGGGTTTCAGATTCTGCATTAGCATTTGCATCTCATATTTGTGCACTACATGAGGAGATCAGAGAGAAGATAATAAAAAATATTGCTAATTATAAAGCTTCTGCAGATTTACATCGCTGATTAACGACATTTAATGTTGGTGATTATGTAATGGTCTGCATGAGACCCGAGCGGTTTTCTCCGGGAACTGTAAACAAATTGTACGCGCGAAGCAGAGCCTTTCCAAATCCTCAAGAAATCAATTCAAATGCTTATGTGGTGGATCTCCCACCGGATTTTGGCATCAGTTGCAATTTAATGTTAAGGACTTGGTTTCATATAGAGGTACCTTTGATACCCCATCTGATCCATTCGTAGATGGGCCTACCCAGGACCTTCTTTCTGAGAGCCCCCCACTCCTCCACTTCCTTCTAAATTACCCCATGCAATAGAAACATAGATTCTATCTTGAATGATCAGATCGTCTCTACTAGAGATGGAGGGACGCGGTGTTATCTTATTAAGTGTAAAGGAACTGATTCAGAAAATTCTAGGATTACTGAGGAGGACTTCCGGCAGCTTGATCCCGACCTACTGGAGCGCTATCAGAGCCAGCAACAGCTTTCTACCACACACTCGACGGGGTCGAGTTCTTCCCACCCCGAGGGAATTGATGAGGGCATCTCACACTGCTATGGGGCGATTCGATCAAGTCTATTTTAGGAAGCGGCATAATGCAATCATTTAGTTTTAGTCTAATTTTATTTTAGACTTGTTTTATGTTTTTTTAGTTGACGTAATCAGTGTTTTAAATGTCGTCCGATATTTCCGAAATGTCGGCCGACGTTTCGTTTTCAAGCCCTCACCGCCACGACATCCCCACCCGCATTTGAAATGGCGTTTTGGAAAATGTCGTCCGACATTTCGGGAAAAATCCGATATGTCGGCCGACATTTTTTCGAAATATCGCCCGACATTTTGGGAAAAACTCATTATGTTGATTGGTCTTGAAAGTTGGAGTAATTGAGGAATTTTACAATGAATTAGTGAATATATGCAAGATGTTTAAGTTAATTATACATATCCTAAACATATTTATGCAGTTTTGTATAAGTTGTATCTTGATAAGAATTTTTAAATATATTATTTAAGACATCTAGGATATATATTGTTATTCGTCATGACGTCCGAAATTTACTAATGGCCCCGAAATATCTCCGAAATCTGAAATCCGACATCCGATTACGACATCCGATATTTCTCTGATATCCGACATTTAAAACACTGGACGTAATAGGTGTTCTTTTGTGGGCGTTTAGTACCACATCAGTTATTTCTTATAAATTATTTCTTGTAAAGCCTATAAAAGGCTCCCTGACTACTTATTTTGGATTATTGAATGTTAAAAAAAATTTCCTCTAATATCCAATTAAAATTCTTGAATTGATTTGCTCTGAAGTTTTGGTTGCGAAGCCCATGTAAGGGGTGGAAACCCGAAACCTTTTCCTGTTTTAAATTTCAAATTTCGGTTACGATTTGAAGGTGATTGCAATCTAGGTTAGTTTTACATCAAAAACATTCTCTGTATCTCACCTCCAAGGGTGCTTACAGAGTTACTTTTCTCTTCTTTTGCTATCAAACCTGCCTCTTCAGTCACTCTCTCCTTTTCCTCATTCAATATACATCTTATCTTGTTCTCCGGTCAAGCCTTCCTCATTCTTTCCAAGGTCTCACTCCTTGTCTTTCTCTTATGTCCTCCACTTCCTCGTTCCAAACATGATTCAGATTATTATTTACACTGTCATTCATTTTGAGTGGTTCTCGATTGCATCTTCAAATTTTGGTTTTATTGACTTTAAAGTCATCCCCTACAAGCTACGGTTTTAAAAGAAAATAAAAAATATGAAGTATGTTTCTGAGCTTTTTTTCTTTTTCCTTATCTTGTGTTTTGTTACTATTGCTAATTTATACATGATGGAGTGAGATGTGAACTATATTTACATTGATGAATTACAACTCTTGGCTTTGTATGTTTGTTGTGTGTTTTGGAGTTGGAATTTGTTGAACTGTAGTCTATGATAGTTTTATGTACCTTCTAAGATTCTATTTGGGTAGGAACAAGAGTTCGTGCTGATTTATGTTTGCTTGAACACTGTCTTGAGACACAGTTTAATCTTTGTTGTATCTAGTACGTCCTAATCCAATTGACTGGGACAATGTTGTGCCGTAACAGTAAAAAAAATAATCTGAATTCTGTTTTTTCTGTATGTGGAGTGCATAGGGGTGACCTTGTAAGCTGTCATAGATATATTTACTAACAAGGTCTGTGCCACTGAGCCTTGATGATTTTGAAACTTCACATCTGACTTGGGTCCTAAATAGCTTAGGCTAGTACAGGATTTAAGTGCTCGCCACACGTCAATTCTTATGAAGGAATGTAGAATTGATGCAATAGGTTTAGTATTTATTTGCCTTTTCTGGTGGGTGATCTCTTTTTTGTTAAGCAGGAGGGCAATCCCCTGGTGGGGAAGAAAACATGAAATGGGGGTTCACAGGGCTTGGCTTGAGATAGATGAACTTTCCATTTGCACTGTTCATGGACTAAATAGTTTCTTTCATGATTTATCTGGTCTTTTGCTTGTTTACCATAGCATGATAAATATCAACTCCTTTGTTAACTGTTTGGGGATTAGGATGTTGTAGAATGTGGTGGATCATTTAATTGAAAATATGTTTCTTTTCTAGTTGGAAATGATACGGATGAGATAATTCTATATTTCTAAGAGGATTTGTCATCTAAGCAGTTTCATTAGTTTCCATTTGTGCACGCCTTATTTTTTTGAACCTTTTGACTTGCCCATCCTCTTAAGTAGTTTTCATAGGTTACTCCAAACCAGTGTTCTAAAAAAATCGGTTTCATTAATCGTGCGGTCCAACACTGAATAATGATTAATCGGATTAATCGGAGATTAATTGGGGATTAATCGTTTTTGAAAATTTTAATATATTTAATTATATTTATACACAATTATATATGAATATATACAGTTAATTATTGAAAATACCTAAATATTATACAAGACAATATCTAAATGTGAAGTTATAAACCATGATATGATGAACAAGACAATATGAATAAATAGTAAAAAAGAAAGAAGTAAAAGAACTAATCCAAGATTTCAAATTTTGCAACATAAATATAAATCAAAGAACTTACTTGCAAAATAAGATAAATAAAAAAATTAGTCAATTTATCAATCAAAATAATGAGCTTTAAAGAATGATAGAGAAAGATTGCTAAATAAGTTAATTTGAAAAATAATCAAAAATAATAAAACATAAGTATCACTTTATGCAAAATATACAATAATAAAATATCATAATTCATCTACTATTTAATAAATAACAGTTCATCTACTATTTAATAAAAGATCATTATCAAATCATCATCACAACATAAACTACTTAGCGATCCAACACATACAAAGTGATAAGTTTTTCAAATAAAAAAACATATGAAGTACCTAAATGATTAATCGCGCATTAATCGGATTAATCGCGCATTAATCGGGGATTAATCGTTTTGAACAGATTAATCGCTCGAGCGCATAATCAGAACGATTAATGCAATATTAAGCGGGCTGCCACTGAGTAGGATTACTCAGCTGATTAATCGGCCGATTAAGCCGATTTTTAGAACAATGCTCCAAATGGCCCTGAACCGGTACGACCTTAAGCTGTTGACTTTTATTAAGATTCAGGGTCTTGGTGTTTTTCTTTCAAGTCCTGTAAAGCCAATTATTGATATTGGTAAAAGTTAGAAGCCCAACTTCTGTATTAACTCTATATATACATAACAATACTTTCTTTCTTGAAAGGTTCTATGACACTGCAAAGAATATCATTGGGTACAGGTCCAATACTTCATGCCAAGACTATATGAAATATGGTAATTAAAATTGATGTGGGATCTGCAATGCATAGAGAAAGGAGGATAGCAAGGTCTGATAGGCATGAGGAAAATGTTCGAGGAAAAGACGCTGAATGAGAGTGAAATTTGTGATCCTGTTAGACGGATAAGGGGCAAAGTTATTTACCGCTTCAATGGATGGATGTCACATTAGAAAGAAATATTCAAATAATATAGTTTATATATGACTCGAGGTGTGCTTTGGGATAACTTAAAGATTTTGAAGGATATTTCGAGGGTGAAATTGTATTACAGATGTCATTTTTTCCCCTCCTCCTCCTCCTCCTTATTTTGCCAGAGGAGCTGTGGATCAAGTATTCTATAAAAAGGTTAGTAAAACCTTTTGGAAGGATTTATTTCTCATATGTTTGGTCAGAACTTCTACCTCCGCCAGACATTTTTTGTTTTCCTTTCTCCTTCTTATTCCAATTCAACACACATTCTATTTCTTGTTTTCCTATTCTTCATAATTTATTTGATGCCCTCTTCTTTAGTTAAGTTCTTCACCATCTCTTTTATGAAAATGTCTATTATAAGTATGGAGAACCATCATCTTCTTTTTACTGTCCATGAAAGGCATCAAATCACCCATTTAATAGTTTAACTAATCCTTCTTCCTTCACTTGAGTAATCTATTTCTCCACCTTTGTGCTACCCAAAACACTAATCTTATCTTTCTTGTTGATGTTATTTCTGGACATAAAATTTCTGTTTTCCTCCCCTTCAAGCCCAGCTTTATCTTTTAATAAATCCTAGTTCACATCCTGAAGTCCAAAGAAGGCCAATTTTGTCTGTGAAGAAGTCATATTTTGATGGTATAGTTTCCAGCGGTATAAAAGTAGTCATTCTTTCAATTAATTGAACCATTTTAGAGACCGATTTGTGCCAGGTGCAGAGAGAAAAGTACAAGATCCGTTTTGACGCAATTAGAAGGGGGTTTGATGTTATGATTTAGGAGGAAAGATAGGATTACATCTAGCGAAACCTAAACTAACATGGACTGAGACAGTTAAAGGGATATAATAGTTATTAACTTAGCGAAGGAGATGATCCATAATAAAGCTGATAGGAGGAAAAGGAGTCATATGGCCTAAACAATAGTCTGTGTATTGACTATTGTTTCCCCATAGCAACAGATCTAAACTCAGTAAATATCTGTCCTTTTGTCTTCTGTTCTATTTCTTTTTCAGTTCTTTTTACCCCTTGCATTGCTGGACAAGTAAAATGATATAAGAAAGAAAAAAAAACCTAATTACCATCGTCTTCTACTGCCATTCATTGTCTTATTATTTCTTTTTATCACATTGCAAGGACAGCAATTAAACCATTAAATTCCTATGAACTTTCTCTTTTATTTTGCTGTTTTACTTTGCCCCCTTTGTTCCTTTTTTCATCAACAGCTGCTAAAAGTTTTAGTTTCATAGTGGCAGTGGTCCTATTGCATCATGTCAGTGTCCCACATGCTTGCTAGTGCTACATAACTAATCATGTGATATTGGGACCTTGGTCAGGAGGAGAAAAAAAATATTTCGACCATTTTCTGATAACTAATCATAATTCAGTAACTCTTATTTATGATCTCCCAATTTCCTTCGAGTATGCCAAATATTAATTCAGATTTTGCAGTTGAAAGAAGACCTGGGAGATTAAAAGAAGAGAAGTAGTTATTGAATACTATATATTTGTAAAAGCCTTATTCGTCTACATAGTTCAGTTTCATGTTGATATTGGAGCTATTTTGCATAAACACACTGACACAAATACGATATGATGATGATATACCAAAAGAAAATTCTAAAAATCACATAAAACAGAAGTATTATGCCCGACTCCACGGCTTCACTTTAGAAGTGCCCGTGCTACATAGTATAGGAGTCTATATTTACAGCGATAGACTCCGTAATTATATACTGTACTTCGGATCAAACTAAGAATAATACTGTCATCGTATTTGTGGAATGGCAGGAAGAATTTGGAAGAGGATTATGAGCTACTTCATTTAAATTTTCATTATGGTTGAGTCCAGGTCAATTCTTCCTCTTTTTCCCCGACTATTTCACTTTGTATCTGTGAATTGCTTCAAGTTGGAATTGTCAACTTATTCAAAAAAAAAAAATGTTCGAATTATCCAACTCCTCTACAATGGCTAGGATGCTAGCTATTTCGAATCAACATGTGCTGCAAGTTCGAACATTAGTTGCTGGATGTAGTCACGGTTCGAAGACTCAGTCGACTCGGATACGACTTGGCACCTGCCGAGACGAGTCCAAGACCCGATTCGAAGGATCCACTTAGAAACGACCGAATTGGTCTTGACTCGGAGTTGACTCGGCCGAATTGGCCGAGTCACGATACGACTCGGACTAACTCGGGCGACTCGGCCGAGTCAGCTCCGAGTCAAGGTCGATTCGATTAAAAAAAAACTTAAATTTACCTGGAATTTAGGGCACCCCCGCCTTCGATGCCTGCTTGCTTGCTTGCGCCGCTGCCACCTTTGCCGCTGATCCCTCTCTCGCCTTCACCGCCTACTCCTGCCCGCCGTTGCCGCGATAGAGAAAGGGAGAGAGAGACGGAGAGAGGAGAGGGAGACGAGAGAGGGAGGGAGAGGGAGAAAGACGGGAGAGGGAGAGAGGGAGGGAGAGAGTAGAGAGAAGGGAAAGGGAGAGGGAGATAGAGCTAGAGGGAGGGAGAGATCGCGTGATCTCACCCGATCTCTCTCCTTTACCCTTTCTTTTTTTCTTTTTTATATTTTTGATTTCTTTACATTTATCCCATTAAATCTTTTATATTTCTGATTTGCTCTCAAATCATCATATTTTCCAATTACCCCCTCAAAACAAATTTGTTTTGGACATGTGATACATGAATTTTGATGTCTATTTTTACGATTTGTCATGATTTTTCATAATTTTTTTGAGCTTTCTATATAGCGTTTTACGTGTATTGTCCGAGTTCGATCCGAGTTGCCGAGATCAATTCGTCTCGGTGCCGACCGAGTCGGCGGCCAAGATCGCGACTTTGAACCATGGATGTAGTTTATGTCATTATGATTTGCTTGCTTCTAATAGATCTCTTTCCTTTTAGTTTCTGTCTAGAGTAGTATTGAGAAAATCTTTCGAAATAAGTTTCTATTGTACGCTAATCACAGAGATGAGGTGTACTCAAGTTATATGGGCATCAATGTTATGGCTAAATCTGTCATGCAAAGACTATCAAGAAGCATAGATAAACACAAAATACATGGACAACTAATTTATTGATTGCACCCTTAACCAACCCCCAAATAAATTCACAAAATTCTCTTGTGAAACCGCTGAGAAGTCTTTAAATAATCTCGTAAGGTCCAACAAAGTCACACACAAGACCCTTTCGAAAAACACTTCATTATATGAACCCTAATTGAGCCCTGATATATCTTTAGATTAGTGTTGTTGAAGGTGATTGAGGCATTGCTCTTGAGGCACGACCTTGCGCCCCGCAGCCTCGTCGAGGCGCGCGTGCGAAGCCAGTGCACGCCTTACATTGCCTCGTGCGCCTTGCAACGCCTGTTGCCGTCTTGGCCTAGCGGGTGTGAAGGAAAAATAAAACCCGCTGAATTGATGCTATACTCGACCCGACCCACATGTGTGAAAGAAAAATAAAGAGAGAGAGAGAGAGAGAGAGAGAGACGGGGGATAACCTCTCGTACTAGCTAGGGAACAACAACGAGCTCGAGGAGGCAATCAGGGAGGTCGACGAGGCCAGCGGGGAGGTCGGGGAGGCCAGTGGGGAGTTCGGGGAGGCTAAGTGGGGAGGCCGGCGGGGACTTTGGTGAGGTATTCTTCTTCTGCTTCTGTTTCTTCTTCTTCTTTGTCTTCTTTTTCTTCTGCTGCTTCTGTCAAACCTGCAAACACAAGTATAGGAGAGTGACACATATATGCATGTATGCAAACACATCAATTAATTAATTAATTATTTAACAAATTTGTGCCTCACTACGTGAGGCGCATTGCCTCGCGCTTCACGCACATTGGGTCCTTTGTTCCTTACACTGTGCCTTGCGTCGGCGTCAACAGTGCTTTAGATGCAAATATTCACATTATGAAGCCCCCTGTAAATAAGTATAAATAAGGCAGCTCAATTTGGACTTGAATTGGATCTTATGTCATATCCAACACTATTTGCCTTTCAATGTCAAACATTACGAAGATCATTTCCTGGCAAAAGGTTTTTTCTTTTTAATAGCTCGCTGAATATGTGTAGACAATCTTTTTGATGTTTTTGAATTTCCAATATTCCAATGGCTTAGATCAAGTAATTCATTGATTCTGTATGGCTTATCTGGCCATCAGGACCATCATGTGGGGCCACTACTATTGGCAACTCATCCATCTTTTCCAGAGTCTCACCTGAGTTTTTTATGTTTGAGAAATTGGTTTTCTGGAAATTATAGGATGCTGATGGATAGAAAGAAGATCCAAACACCCAAAAAGCATCACATGGCTAGCATTTTCAGAGTTTGTAGTTTCTTTTTCCCATGGGAGGAAAGCTAAATGGAGTCAAATCTTGTTTACAATTTTCTTCTGTTATCTGTTCTAAAGTTGAGCTTGAAATTTGAGCATGAAATTGAATAGCACTTGCATGGTGTCGGGAAAAGTTTAGGTTGTTTATACGTTACGTCAGAAGTCAAAAGTCATTTACATCCAGATTTGTCAATCCCTATTTCTTGAGTTTTAAATTTCTTACCCTTTTCATAATCAAATCATATCTTAAAGTTGCATAATTATCAGTAAGTTGGTGGTAGTTGTTCTAGACTTGGAATTGTTGGTGTAAGCTGCTTTTACTTTTGAAATAATGGTCTATCCGGGGAATGAATTAAGACATATTTCGCGAATTATTCTATATTAGGAATTTCATGTCAGTTTTAATCTCCCTTTTCATCTTCCTCTATATTTTTTACTTTCATTTATATATTGTTTTCCATTGAAAATTCAATAAGGGAAAACTTACAAAATATTGAGGAGCAAAATTACAAGTATTTCTTTAAAGAAAAAAGAAAATTACAAGTAGATCTCCTCTGAGATTTCTGGGGAAGTATGCCGGTGGGAGTCTGATCAGCGTGCGACCACTCTGTCCTGTTGACGATGCGATCGATCGATCTTTGAATGTTATTATCTGAGAATTCCTTCTTGTCTAGTTCCGGAGATTCCTTGAAAGGGAGGCAGACCTTAGGGTATTAACACCCTGAATTTATCCTTATAGGATTAGAGAAGTGATTCTTTGAATTCTTAGAAGCGAGAGAATAGATCTCTTGTTAGCTTAAGCTTTGAAGCCACCTTAAAAGCTTATGCTCTTCAAAAAGCCTCTTGGATTTGAATTTCTTCAAGACTCTGAGTCTAGCTTACTAGTGGGCTATTTAAAGGCTCAATAGGGAGTTATGATTCCCTTGATTGTCTCCTCTTAATGAGGTATCATGGGTGTAACTACCCATTAACTCCCCCACTAGCTTAGTGGGGTGGTTACTCTCCTCAGGTGAAGCTATCAAGTGAGCTTCATGAGAAACTATAATTAGCCTTGGAGAAGCTAAATTAGCCTCAAGAGAAGTTAGAATTAGCTTCAGGCGAATCTGTAAGTTAGCTCTCTGTAGAGCTATGAAGAGCTTCATGCGAAGCGATTAAGAAAGCTTCAGGAGAACGTATAATTAGCCTCGAGATTGGCTTCAGGCGAAGCTACAAGTTGCTCTCTGTAGAGCTATGAAGAGTTTCATGTGAAGTTATTAAGAGCTTCAAGGCGAAGCTTCAGGTAAAGCTATAATTAGCTTCGGGCGAAACTAGAATTAGTTTCAGACGAAGCTGTAAGTTAGCTCTCTATGGAGCTATGAAGAGCTTCAAGGCGAAGCTAGATAAACTTAACCTCTCAGGCGAGGCTATCCCCTTAAGCTCATGCGAGGCTAAGTGTTGAGCTAACTTAGCATCTTAGGCCTGATTAGGTCTCTTCAAAGGCAACCTTAGCTTACTGTTTGATCATTGGATCAGTAGAGTCCAAGTCGCTGCTTTGTCACTCGGGGATGGGTAGAAACTGGTCGTCAGCTTGTCTGCGATTTGTCTTTTGTAAATGTCGACAAGTTAGACATCGTTCAGACCGGTTGAAGAGCTGTATGAGAGTTTATTTTTTTAGAGTGTCAACATATCTATCTTAATTCAATGGAATACCAGAACTTCTCTTCCCCATGATACCTTCTGAAAACTCCCAGTCTATGTGTAGCTAACATAGTATCTTTCTATCTAATTTCTACCTTCTTGACGAGTAAGTGCATAAGTGGCTAACCTGGTGCCTATATTTTCCTTTTAAATTAAAAAAGAGACTTTGTTTATTGCACTGGAAAACATTGACCCTTTCTTTGTTGTCAGGTCTTTCTCGAAAACAGAGATACCTGCTTAGGATATGAGAGGGTTTGTACTGTATGTTTCATGTTGGATGCTGAATTTTAATTTTCACTGTGTTCGTATTCAATGCTGAATTTTAATTGTATGGGAGAATATCTTAGGAAAAAGGAAAGTAGTACATACAATGATCTGTGTATTTGCAGTTTTCTCTTTCTGGTCTCTACATAAACAATCTTGGTTTTTGGTGAGAGAAAAAAATCTAGATCCAATTAATTTTGACTTTAAGCTTATTATTATTATTATTATTATTTTTTTTTTTTTGTATTTTCTGTAGGATTTACAGAGTTATGAGATCATCAACTGTTAGATGAGCCTTAATGTTCATTGACCCTGGTAGTTAATATTGGTCTGTCACAAAATTGAATTGTTTCATATCTGCATGTGCTGATGGTCTAGACTCAATATGGGCTAAAATCTGTAGATCAACATGCTTGTTAATTTTATAATGGAAATTGATAGTTTATTTTGTGCTTCAGGTTCCTGTAGCTCCCTTGCAGAGAGCTACTGACGCACCTCCAGTTTTCAGTCAGTTGTGGATGAACGAAACATATGAACCTTTAGATGTCCCCACTGAAAAGGGCATCCCAACACTGATTACGTGGAACCATGGAGGAAAGGTTATCTTGGTAGAAGGATCATGGGATAACTGGACTTCAAGGTATAACTGTTTCCACAACAGTAATACAGAAACTGAATGTAAATGATTGGAGTAATTTGGTGTAACAGAAATTGAAAACTGTGGTAATCCATAAAAGTTGCAAACAATGTTTATTTTAATTGCAGGAAGGCTCTACAGAGGTCTGGCAAGGATCACTCCATTTTATTGGTCCTCCCATCTGGAGTCTATCAATACAAGTTCATTGTAGATGGAGAGCGGAGATACATTCCTGATCTTCCATCCATAGCTGATGAATCAGGGCATATTTCTAACATCCTTGATGTGAATGTCAGTACGCTCTGAACATATTAGTAGCATGTTTCTTTACATAGAATGTTCTGATTAGCCTGTGAAAATGTTAGTTGTCCTTCTATAACCATATTTTCTTTACTTGACTGCGTCAGAAGAAAAACGTTTAGTTATTTGAAATGAAGCAGTCATCTCACTCTTTCCCAATCTATTTCTTGTATTTCCTTCACTAAATGCAACTAGGGAAATAAATTTACTTACTTTTATTTTCTTTTTATTTTTTGGGAGACATCCTATTATAAGTACATTTCTTCCACTTCCGGCCAGGCTGACCTTCCAATTGGGAAGGGAAAATGTAGATTGAATTCTCCGTCTCCAAAATTTTCAATGTGGGAAAGCAATTCAAAATTTTGATATTTCTTTTTGCAGTTCTTTAATTAGTTAATATATAAGTTCTTTAATTAGTTAATATATATAGGCTGATGATCTGGGCTGCAGTTACTGTCTTTATATGTTGTGAAGTGAGGTTACCATAGGGACAATAACAGTACTAGGCCTGATTTTGTTCAGGCATTGGTCGTTGTTAGTTGTTCTCACTCATTAGACATTACTGTTGTCACATTTATCAACTCTCATGTTGACTCAGGTGAATAAATAGTTGTTTTTGTTTTCTCCTGCTCTTTCAGGATTACATTCCAGAAAATCTAGAAAGCGTTTCAGAATTTGAACCTCCGCCATCCCCAGATTCCAGCTACAGCCAGCCATTCCCATTGGATGAGGATTTCGCAAAGGAGCCACCAGCTATTCCGCCACAAGTGAATCTCACTGTTCTTGGAGGACAGAATTCTGATGAAGAAGCCCAGAGAAACCCCAGCATGTTGTTCTCAATCACCTCTTCATAGAGAAGGGATGGGCCTCCCAGTCTCTTGTTGCCCTCGGCTTAACCCACAGGTTTCAGTCCAAATATGTAACTGTCGTCCTTTACAAGCCTACAGGAAGATGACAGTATGAACCCCTTAAGCATGCCTTGTGGGTTCTTTTAATGGTCATTTTTGACTTTATCATGCGCACAAGTTCTGCTGCTTCGCCTTTGAGTTGCCCGCTAGGACTGGAATGAAATCTCAAATTGAGATCACAGATGATGGCAGTTTTCACGGCTTCTGTACATGCAAATCAAACCAAATTGTGAACTTTAAGCTCATAATATTTATCGTTTCGTATGGCTTTCCCTATGATGTAAAAGAGGAAAACAAACTTGAGTATGTGAAGTATATTTTCAGCAAGCTAGAAAAGCACATCCCTTTGATAGATCTGCAACGGGGTAAAGTGTAGTTCTTGTCAGTTCTAAGATATCGAATAATTCAGTATCGACAATCTATGTGTGTAAGCTGCAATTGTTCTGAGAGCTACAATTGGTCAAAGTTATCTTTTTTGCAATAATGGTATCTTTCACTAAAAACATTTACTTTGCATCTTTAGCTTTTTGTATGTGATCTCCTTATTATTGTTTGTCTGCTTGGACTGGGAAATTGGTAACGCCGTGTTTTGATGTTGTGAAGGACATTGAGGCTCCTTTTTTCATACATGGCAGCAAATCTTTCCCTTAAAGCTGGAGCCATTTCTTTTCCTTGCCTTGTTAATGCAAGATCGGAGAGGGCTTTGTGCAGATCCTGAGCATGTTTGAAACTTTGTACCTTTTCACTGATATCTGCTTTTGTTGTTTGGTAAAAGAAATCTTGAGAGAGAGTGAAATTTTGGCTTTTGAAGTTGGTGGTGCTTGCTTGTTCACGGATGAATGCTTAATGAACAATCTTTGCTTGCAAGAAAAGAAGAGGGGATTCAATTCACATAATACATTATTTATAGTAGAAACCTCAAAAACTTTATGTATTATTATTTATTTTTGCAGACAACTCAACAGACTTTTAGATTTAAAAGATTTAAGAAAATTCATAATATGAAAAAGTTGAACCAGTTCTTGTAAAATTAAATAACACAATCATTCCAGTCTTCCCTCTTCGCTTGGTATTTACTCGCATTGTTTACTTTTACTGAAATGGGGTTCTAGCCCTTCCAAATGAAATAAAATTTAATTTGTTTTTACCCCTAACCCTAGAAACAATCTATTTATTCCAGATGATAATTGAATTTGTTTGGCAACTTCTCAGATACTTCTATGCCTTATTGAGATGAGATTGAAATTTTTTTTCACTAAATTGGTGATAAATGATTGTTATTTAGCTTATTATAAACAAACTGTGGAAAACCATGAGTAAGAAGGATGGGAGGAAGGGGGGCGGCTGTGTGGGAACTTAAAGAAGAACACGTATGTCTACGGAACAGAATATGAGAGGTTTGGATGACAAGATAGCCCAAATTATATAGATCTCTAACGAATTACTTTCTCTCTGTCTCTCTTTTCAAAAAATACATTTGGCGCAAAGTGAGAACCCCGAATTTCTTTCAATTGCAAAGAGCAACAAATAACAAAGTCATTCCAAAAAGCTTCCAATTTATTTAAATGCTAACAAAATAATTTTTAGTTTATATTAGAGACACATAGATACTCCATTACTCATCTCAAATCGTGATATAGTTAATTTTCTATAAGAAAAATTCATAATTTAAGTTGTTGATGATAGTTTTTTGTAAAATGGAGAAATTTTTTTTTTGTTGGGGGTGGGGTTTGCTTCTCCCTCTTTTTTTAAAATTTATTTTATTTATAAAACTAAGAAAACCGAGTTTTCTTTCATGACTCCTGTTTACATCTTGTCCGTCCATCTGTCCTCCAAAAAGAGAGCCATAGATGACTGAGAGGCCCTCTCCCCTCTTCCTCTCCCTCTCCCTCTCCCATCTTCCCACTCCTTCTTTCTCTCCTCTCTTTTTTGCTGCTCGATTTCACCGCAAGCAGTAATCTAGTTTACTTCTAATTCCGGTTGACGAAGATGAAAAGGCCCTCATTGGTTTTTAATTTTTTATGGGCTTAGAAATCGCCGGACCCATAAAATCAGGCCCAATGGAAAGCAAGGCCCTTGCCAGTTGCAACTCATCGTCACAAACTGCGAAAACCCCCGCTTCTATTTCCGCCGTAGCTACTTCTAGGGTTTTCGCAACACAGAACCAAGATAAAAATAGCTCCTTTTTTCGCCTCTCATTTCAGTAAAACCCTAATCAAATCGAAGAAGAAGTAGACGAAGATGGTTCGCAGCCTCAAGAACATCCAGAGAATCAAAAGAAAGAACAGGGTATGTATTCTCGCCGTCTCCCCCCTCTCATTCCTTTGGTTGCCTTCTCCTTGCACGACTTTTGATGCCATGGGGTTTCTTGTTCGCAGGGTTCGCAGGGATCGAAGAAAAAGGGCGAGTCTTCTTCTGTCCCCTCCGCTCCTGCCCAGGTGAGAAATAGTTAGAAAATAAATGATATAAATTTTAAAAGAAAGCGAATTGGTTTCATTTGTTGAATTTGCTTGGTGTTTTAATTGATTCTGTTTATATTTTAGGTATGGCAACCTGGAGTTGATAAATTGGAAGAGGGCGAAGAGCTCCAATTTGATCCCTCTGCCTATAATTATCTGCGTGCTTTCAGTATTGGTTGGCCCTGTTTGAGGTACAAGTTCTATTTTTATCCATTTACATTATTTATTAATTTTTTAAATTAATACCACACTTACTTACTAATTTATTAATCAGTTTCATATTTGATGTGTTGCTAGTTTCGATATCGTGCATGATTCTTTGGGATTAGTGCGGACGGAGTTTCCTCACACGGTGTATGGTGTTGCAGGGACTCAGGTATTTAGCTTCCAATTCTAAGTAAATTCATCTCTTGTCGATTTTTTTTTTGTTATTTTTCCTCTTAAGTGCGTGTGGAAATAATGGAAAGGTTGCGTGAGTTGGAATTTCTTTAGTTAAGCAGTTTGACTGAACCCATTGTATGCATATAGAGGGGAGCCTTGTAATGTTAATTAGTAAACTAAAGAGCAAATTCATGTAAAAGAAAAAGATGACACATTTACTATTCCTATAAGCTGTGTGTATGAGACATTTTTTGGTTTCACAGAGTTTATATGGTCCATTCTTTCTTCTCTCTATATGCTTGCCAATTCAATAATTATGTAAGAAAAGTTCTTTAGATACATTCTGTTGTTGTCTTTTCTTTTCGTAGCTCATTTTGCATTTAAACTATCGGACAACTTGATGACTGAAATAGTGAAGTTATGAACAAGTTGTAATTTTACTTGTGTTCAAGTTCTGGCAGTAGCTCTTGTTAAACATAGATGACTGCAGTGCTTTATGACAAATAACAAAGTTCTAACATCGATTGATTCCTTTAACATTTCAACAGTTTCATGGTGCTTTCTAGTTTCAATATATGAATTATTAAGCATGTCAAAATAATTTTAGCAATAGCATAAACCCATCTCAACAAGATCAGAAGTTACTTTTCTTTACTGAAATTTAGGCTGCTATAACAATCTCATAGTTTCAGCATACACCCTAAGATAATGATCCACTGTTGTTAAATGTCAGGCAAAATTCTCAATAATTGATTCTTCAACAACTTAATATTATGAATTCAGTTTTTCTTCTGCAAACTTTATTATGCGCATCCTGATTGGTTGTAGAAGGATTCTTAACATGCTTGTGCCTTGCACCTTAGCTGATGGAAGTAACACCTCTTTCCTGATACCGGGGCACTAGTGGGACATCATGCCCAACTCCCTCAGGGTTGGCAGACAAATCTTAATCTTTATTTGTAAGCATAATTAATCACTCACATGGAAGAACCTTGAGTAATGAATTATCATTTCTGCTTCACGATGCCTAATATATATTAACATTAAACAAGGAGTAATATATAAGTATGTTATGCTATGTAGGTACACGATAAAATGGTTCAAAGTCGCGGCCTCGGCCGCCTACATGGCGGGCACTGAGACTCGTCGGTCGCAACATCTCGGATCAGTCTTGAACAATACACGCAAAATGTTACATAAAAGGTTCAAAAAAAATCTGAAAAAATCAAAACAAATCTTAAAAAATTATAGACATCAATTTTATGTATCACGTGTCCAAACCAGGTTTGTTTTCATGGGTAATTGGGAAAATATGATGATTTCGAGGGGTAAATTTAAGAAATTTGGTGATTTGGGGGTAAATTTAGAAATATGAAAGATTTGAGGGGCATATATGAGAAAACCCAAAAATAAAAAAAAGAAAAAGAAAAGATAAGAGACGAGAGATCAGATGATCATCTCTCTATGGCTCTTTCTCTCTCTCCACCCTCCTTCTGGCTGTCACTCCCTCTCTCGTCTCTCTCCTTTCTCCCTCTCTCCCTTTCTCTCTCCTTTCTCCCTTTCCCTGGCTCTCTCACTGATCATCTGTCTGCCTCTCTCCCCCCTCTCCTCTACTTTGAGAGAGTGGAGGGAGGGATGGAGAGGGAGAGATTGAAGGGACAGAGGGAGAGGGAGGGGGGAGAGAGAGAAAGAGAGACATGGAGATAGATTGGGCGAGCAGGGGAACTCTAAATCCAGGTAAGTTTTTTTTCTTTTTATAAATCGATTCGGTCGACTTGGCGCTGACTCAGAGTCAACTTGGTCGATTTGGCCGAGTCACTCTGAGTCGGATCGTGAGTCGACCAAGTCAGGGCCGAGTCGGCTGAGTTGAGCTGGATCCTTCGAATCGGGTCTCGGACTTGTCTCGGCACCTGCCGAGTCGTATCTAACTTAGCCGAGTCTTCGAACCCTACACTATATATCGGTTTATATGTAGTGGGATAAATTTACTATGACCAACATTTATTTAATGGAAAAGAGCAACTGGATGACGTCATGGCGATGAGCTGTCAATTTGTGTTTAAAAAATATCTCTTCTTTTTGTGGAAATTTATTTCCATGACCCATTATTCATTTTTTCAAAAATGCATCCCCAAACTTTAAAAGAGTTGGTATTTTGCATTTTTGCATTACCAAGTACCTTTATATGCCAAAAGCACTCTGAATATTAGGGGTACAAACGGATCAAATACGGCTCAGATATAGCATTTATCATATCCTATCCGCTTTCAACTTTCAGATACGAATACAAATATTGTCGGATATAAATTGATACCCGTAACCACCAAAATCGTATATCGGTAACGAATTAGATATTAGAGAATTAGATACGGATATGAATTGGATATGTGAAAAACAAATACGATTACATATAAGCCAAGTAGATATGCTTATATCACTATTTATCTTAATTAAAAAATATAACTTGCAATGCAATAATAAAGTAGTATGAAAAATTAAGAAGAGAGAAAAATAAAGCAATTTTACTTAATTAACTTAAATAACTGAGTCAATGTTAAGTTGAAAGGGAAAATATTTTTATTGGTTTGCATACTCCCCAATCATCATCCTTCAACAAAAGAACCCATCCAGAGATCTCACGGGATTTCTCAACCTCAAAGTTAAAAATAAGAATCACAATCTCTATGCGGATATCCGTATCCAAGTCCAGATGCAAATATCCGCATTCGTATGCACATTCATATGCGGATATTTGTACCCAAAAAATATTCATCCATATGTGGATATTCATATCCGGTTTTTAAAAACATATCCACATCCATACCTGCAAGCTTTTCAAAATCCATATACGAGTCCATATATTTATCTGCCTGAATGCGGATTTTACATATCCGAATCTATACTTTTGGCGGATGCGGATATCTGTGGATTATTTGCATCTATTTGCACCCCTAGTTCTGATATTTACACTAGTCACTGAGTCTATCATGTGGAAGCAATCATATTTTGAGGTTTAAATGCTTTCGGATGCCCCTCACCTTATTATATCACCATCTAAGCTTTTTCCCATCAAGATCAGGTTGGCTATAGAGCAAGGTCTCTAAACGAATTGACAATTTTTTGTGATCGGCTATCAGACCTAACGTCAAGCCTCTCTTTATTAGTGCCAAATTCCTAGTCAAGAAAACTATGGCAATAAAGAGGCTTGCTACAATCTTATCAGAGTAGTTGAGATGCTTCAAATTCACCTAGTTCGGAAAAGGTTAGTAAAAGATGATTAATTTGCTATAGAGAACAATATCCAACTCTAAGGCAGACATAAAATCAAAAGCCAAATAGAGTATATTCCTGAACTTTCTCCTTGTATACAATTATATTAATCTACAACTGTTACAACTTAAAATGAAACTTAGAAGTAAAAGGGAAAGATTAAATCAAATTCAAACATGTTATGGTTCAAGTGCATGTAAACTGCTTGGCTGCTTGAAACCTCTAGTACAATGACTTGTACCTACTAAGATTGGAGAATTTGTATATATTAAATGCATTTAGGAAATAGTGATTTTGGGGATTGGCGTGCAATGTACTAACATGAAGTTGTAGGACACAGAGTGTTGAAAAGTAAATGTCTTTTTTTGGGGTGTTGGAGGGAGGTAGTTCTGTTTGAAAGCAACTGTTTATTTATTATTTTTCTGAAGGGTGATTATCCATAATTTACTTTTGATAATTTTTTTTAAGTTTATTCGGTGTCTAAACCTTGAAACCTAACAATGTACTGAACACGAAAGACTCCTAGAAAAAATGAACCAATAGTAATAATAAAAGAAGCTTTGCTATAAGATAGTGAAGAATGAAATTATTAATTTTGAACTAGAAATATAACATCCTTTATAGCCTTCAATATGTAGGGCATTTCTAGTAATTAGCAAAGCTATTGTTGGGATTATGTCTCCCACACGGTCAAAGCTACCTAAGCTGAAGGAGTGATTGGTGTCAAGCTTTAGTTCCATATTGCTTTTAATATGTAATTGGGAATTAAAAAATGTAATGAAATTAGTATTTTCAGACCAATGGTCTCAATTTATTATTAATGACTTACAATTTCGAGTTATTTATATCTCATTGTAAATAGGCATTGGTGGCTATGTTAACAAGAGAATAGGGTGACAGTGATGCACGTGGGCTAACAACTTTATGACTTGGAAAGTGCTACTATAGACTATAGTTTTAACATGAGGCTAGGCATGTGAGAAGTGCAAGTTGGGTCTAAATTAAAGTTAGACATTGGTGGAGTATAACTGTATAAGGTTAGACTCATTGGTCTCTAAAGATAAAAGCAGAGACAGTCAAGAAATGACTAGCTAGACGACGCCTAGAGTAATCTCCAAGGTGTTGTGGTTCTTCGAGTACGAGCCAAAATGGAGATTTGTTTGCTTGTCTCACATATGATAAAAAACCATTTTAAGGGGTAGATCAGCAAGATAATAATATATATATATTGCACTTTGCATACACATCCTCTAAAGAAGCGGATACATATATGAAAAATCCATATTCGGGCTGATACAAATACAAATTATGGTATGTTTTTCAAAAAAAAGGTCACATATGAATATCCAACCCTGTGTATGTGTGTATATCGAGGTTTGAGGTATTGGCAAAATACAGATTGGTTTTGGCTGTTTTTTATCTGTTTTGGCGGAAACAAACCCCGCACAACAAAAAATTGGTTTCGATCAGTTTGAGACAAAGCCAAGGGAAATAATGCTATGAAACATTTGAGAAGAGGAAAATTAAATCTAGATGATGATTAGAGATGAGATCTAAGATGAAAAAAAACCTAAAAACAATGCACAATAGAAAATATACCGAAAAAGGGTTGAGAAGAAAAAGGAAAAGAATACATACCTCTAATCTGTCACTTCTTTTAGCAGATTTGTATCGTATTCGCTTCCCTCATATTTGATCCATTTCCAATTTGTTTCTTTCATGTGTGTATTTGATTATGGCGGATGTGGATTTTAGTTTTACTTATTGAACCATGTATGTATTCTTGTTAGCAATTTGGAAACGGATACAGGAATAGTTAATGCTATATTCCACTTGTGTCCGATCATTTTGCAGCCCTAGTGATCAGCGTTGGGATTTTGGTCAGCGTTAGATATATTAAAGTTAGAATATGAGTACTTAATATGTGTGTGGGATCCAAGACCCAATGGGTTAAGTTTTTGGGTCAAAGTGATCTTAGTATGTTATTAATATCTCACGGTTCAAGCTCCACACACCATATCAATTTTGATGTGGCTATTTGTGTCTCTGACATAGAAGATGCAACAAGCATGGTGTCTCAACACTTGTTTACAAAGTTGTCAACCTATTTACCTAAGAATACACATATATAAAGTGTAGCATGTAGTATTTTAACTTCTTCTGTTAAAAAGTAGGGTTAAGTGTAGAAAACCCTATGAGGTTGCAAAAAGAAAAAAACATTAATACCCCCTGAAGTTTCAAACTCAACACTTCACCCTCCTCTCCATCTATTTTCTATTATTTTGGATGGAAATGCACTTTCAGAATCTTCCCCAAGGTTTTGAAATATCTAAAAGTTCTATTTAACCATTTTCTCTTTGTTATTCTCTATATCTCTTTTCGTTTTATCTGAACTCTTTTCTTTTTATCTTTTCTCTCTCTTCTCTATGTTCTTTATTTTAATTTCTTTTAGCTCACTCTATAATTTTCTTTTTCTTTCTATAGCTATCTCACACCTTCTCTCTAGGCCTCTTTCTTTTAATTTTCTTTTTAACTCATTCTTTCTCTCTTTCTTCTCTAAATCTCAACTCCTCAGATCTCTCTACTCTTTTAGAGAAAAATGGGCCTCAAACCTTGAAGTCCCATTTGATAGTATAAATTTCTCTCCAATATTTAATTCTCTAAATTTCTTTCTCTGTAATTATACATCTAATTTCTTCTGATACATTATCTCGGACTTTCTTTTTCCTTGTAAAGTCTGACATTCTTCCTCTTCAAATTTCTCTAAATGTGTCCTTCTCCCTAAATCTCTCTCTTTCTCTCTCTGTGAAATTTTCTTTTCTTTAACTTTTGTTCTTTGTAAATCTGTTTTTACTTCTAGCCTTTTATCTGTCTTAATCTATCTAAAGTGAGACAAGAAGAGGAAGATAAATTTTTTTTTAAGCTGACTAATCCACCTTTTGATTTGAAAAAAGAGAGGGTGAGAAAGAATTGTCTAGAGAATCCAGGAAGTCACAGAAAAGAAGATTTAGAGAAAGAAAAAAAAACAAGAGGGGGTTATTGAGAAAGAAATACAGAGTGAGATATTTTGAAAGAAAGCTAGAGAGGATAGAAATTTACTTAAGAGAAAAAAAGAGTTAGAGAGAGAAGAAAAAAGGGGAAGTGAGACTAAAGAGTTAGAGAAATAAAGAAATTTAAAAGAAAATTAGAGCATGAATTTAAAAAGTTAAAAAATGGTAGAGATAAGACAAGAGGGAGACACACAGAGAAAAAGAACATTAAAGAGAATGAGTTAAAAGGGGATTTAAAAAGAGAAAGTAGAGAAGTAAGCAAGAAATAAAAGAAAAGAATTAAAGAGAGAGTAAAAACAAGGAGAGATCGTCAATAAAGTTTTATAATATTTTAAACCTCAGGAGTGTTTCTGCAAGGGGCATTTGTGTCCAAAATAACAACAAAATAGATGATAATGGTAAAGTGTTGAGTTTGAAACTTCAGGGTATTACTGCAACCTTAGGGTTTTTTTGCACTTAACCCTAAAAAATAATTAATTAGTTGGTATGCTTTTACTTACATAACAAGTTACTTTCAAATTAAAATCACAAAAGTAGATAAGTCTCTCTCTCTCTCTCTCTCTCTCTATATATATATATATATATATATATATATATATATATATATATATATATCTGTGCGCGTTTGCGCGCGCGCGCGCGCGTGAAGGTGTGTGTACAATCACCTATCAATATGTATATAGCTGCCTGTTCGAACATAGAATTTGTATCATGTTTTCACCATGTCATAAGAAGAAGAAAATTACATAAACCTTCACTTCCATTGAGGAAATACCCAATTGGCACTATTGAGACATTGCATTAGGAAATGGGTTGTCATTTTCTTCAATAGTTTGCTTTCTTGTCTCTTCTTCTTTAAGAAATTGCATAGAGCGCCCCCTTCACTTAAAGAAATGTGCTAGTGACTTGTTTGACGGGTCATGTGTAATGTTTGCGATTCAAGCAGAAATTTTTGGTTGTACAATTAAATACTTTTTATGATGAATAATAGCAGATCTTTGTAATCAAACTTCTCTTTCTCATCTTTTTTCTCTTTGGAGTGCTTTACCTTTGTGAGTCACTGAAGTGACTGAACTAGTTTGTGTTAAGTAATTACAGGTGCAGCGGAAAGTGATTGGTTATGTCTTAGTGTAGATTATGTCTGAAACATAGCTAAAGAATCCTATTTTTCTTTCTTCCTTTCTTATAATTAGATAAAGGATAGGAATCACCTCTATGAAGATTTTTTTTCAGTCTTCTTCTTCCTCCTTTCTCTTTGCGTGTGTGGGTGGGTGGTTTTTTTTTTTTTTTTTTTTTTGGGGGGCGGGGGTGGGGGTGGGTGTTGCTCAACAATTGGTCTATACTTTTGAGAGTAGGTGAATCTGTTCTTATTAAGCAATAAAACTGCAGTCTAGAGTTGTGGTTAGATTTTATTTTAGATGGCATCTAAAACATAGTTAAGGAACCAAGTTTGTTTTCTGCTTTTCTCTTCTACCTTGTATGTTTCATTTCTTTTACTTTTTCCCTCTTCTGTTCTTCAGTTTTCTTTTCTTCTCTGGTATTTTATTTTTCACTTAGTCAAACATCATACCTGTTTCTCATATAATATTCTCACCATATAGAAGTTATCATACCTTAACCTAATTAACCCTTATTATTGGGTTCAAAGCTTCACAATGTTTCTTTATCCCAATGCAGTTCTTACCACGAAGTCCATGCTTGTTCCAAAAACTAAATTTCGATTGTCCTGACTGTCTGGTAACGTGTGAATTTGTTAAATTGCTAATTTCTTCATAGAATTCGCTCGGCTTTAACTCAACCATTCTTTTCTGAGTCAAAGTAATTGAATTTATATGCAAGTGTTGTTACAAACTCGATGTTCAAATCCACCCTGAATGAATTATTTTTATTTTTTTGAATAGCTTAATTAACCCTTTTTGAGCCTGAATTCTTGAGAAGCTTGAACTAATAAAATAGGAGTTGGAATTTTATCCTTTCTTCGATGAAGTATTCAGATACTGAAGTTTTTTTTATCATCTATGTGTTATTCCCAAAGATAGACAAATAAAATCCTTTGCCGGTGGATCCACCTTTCTTCTTGCAGCCCAGTCTTGTAAAATTAAACAGGTTCCCTTTTCTGTATACCCCATCCTCATTCCATGCTCCTGTAATCATTACATTGGATTCCTCCTCTTAAAGTTAGAAAAACCCAAATTGAAACATAGCAATGCAATAATCCGTGCAAATTTTCTTGAGTTCTGGGTGTTATCATTATTCATTTCTTTTCAAATTCAGGCTGGTTTATCCTCCTCCAAACTTGATGGTTTTTAACATAAAGTATCTAATAGCCTCAAATTTCCATACTATGCTAACATGGGTATTTTTTGTAGGCTGAACAAGCATCCTGGAACCATATTGGAATTTTCAAGCTCTCTAGTATATCTGGAAAAAAGCGTGAGGTATTGCCTTCTTCATCTGTTGATAATGAGACTGATATGGATAGTGACAGCAGTAGTGATGAAGATGAGGAAGATGCTGATGAATCTGCACAACCTATTTTACAGGTTACTTTAGCTTTCTGTTCTTAAGCTTCACTTTTTAATGGTTATTTCTATGTTCTTTTAGCATGTGCCCTCTGCAATTGTTTGCAGTATTCACTTCTGTTACCTTGATTATTAACAGTTGCATAAAGTGGCACATCAAGGATGTGTAAATCGAATACGCTCCATGACTCAAAAGCCTCATATATGTGCTACATGGGGCGATACTGGTCACGTTCAGGTTGTAAATCATTTTGCCTTGAAATTAATATCATTGTTTTAACTATGTTATTTACATAATATGCTGCATCTTCTATTGTGGAAAAGAATACATAATTAAATTCTCTAGTAAGATACTCCTTTTGCGAGTGTTTTATTGTTGTCAAACAAGTTTCGTCTTTTTACAGATTTAAACTGCATAGAAGACTTTTTCCCTTACTTTTTAAATTTTTTAAATTTTAGTTTTTTTCTCGCTTTGTGGTAATCAGTAATGCTTGTAAGTCAATTTCCTGATAAGCTTCATGTGTGCCAATTGCCCGGTAACACAATCATCTGAAATTATTTATTCTTTAAAGCTGTTGAGTACCTTAGCTGATATAATTAAATAATTTCCTTTATTCAACGACCTAATTTTATATTTCTGACACAGTTAGTGGTTAGTTGAACAGGTATGGAATTTCAGCTCCATCCTGAATGCTTTAGCTGAATCTGAAGCTGATACTAGCAGAGGAGGTAATAGCATACACAATCAAACTCCAATCATGAAATTTGGTGGGCACAAAGATGAAGGCTATGCAATAGATTGGAGTCCAGTTGTTCCTGGAAGGCTTGTTTCTGGTATGCTTAGCATGTACCGAGCTATTAAGAGTAGTCGGTTATATTTCTTTCTTGTGATTGCTTCATTTCGGGAGGCATTAAATGTCCTGATACATGGATTTGTGTTTCTAGGTGATTGCAAGCATTGTATTCACCTCTGGGAGCCTTCCTCTGAAACATGGATTGTGGATAAAAATCCTTTTGTTGGGCATACGGCAAGTGTTGAAGATCTGCAAGTATGTGTTATACCTGAAAAGAGAGAACTAGTGTTTCATTATTTTAATATCTGAGACTGTTATTGGTACCCTGTATGAAGCCAGTTATGAGAATTGACTTGATACCCTGTTTTCTTTCTCTACTCTTCTGATGTTATATTTAATTACGTTTATCCTTTTCTTTGCCGTCACAGTGGAGTCCTACAGAAGCAGATGTCTTTGCCTCATGTTCTGTGGATGGAAATATTGCAATATGGGATACCCGTCTAGGAAAATCACCAGCAGTGTCTGTAAAGGCACATAATGCTGATGTTAATGTTATCTCATGGAATCGGTAAGTGGAGTCCTGCTAATATTTAATCTTTGATATACAAGATGTCTGATAATTTATCCGTCACGTGTGTAGGTTGGCTAGTTGTATGATAGCCTCTGGAAGTGATGATGGCACATTTTCTATACGTGATCTTAGATTGATCAAGGTATATATGCCCTGTTTATTTATCTTTTAGCTTTTACAATTAAGTCTTATTTCAATTCATCTGATTTTCATTATACTTGTATTTCTTCTGTAGCTTTTCCATGTCACGGCTGTTGTTATTAGCTTGTTTCATTAACAAGATCTATGCATAAATTGAAATAGCAGTCTTCTTTACTTTCTTCCCTCCTGATGTTTAATTGGCTGAGTTCGTGAAGTAATTTCTAATCTTTTATTGCTCTCATGCCATTCTTTTTATAGACATTATGGGCTGCGTAATTTCTTCTCCCGTCAAACCTTATCTAGACTCGGGTCTTCAGACACAAGTATTTATTTGAAGGCTATATTCTCAAGAAACTTGGAGTTTTTTATAATCTAACCAACACAAGATTGATGTATTCCAGAAAGATCTATTGTCTTAGCTTCAGATGAAGGAATAATAACTCACTGAGAAATTTTTCCCAAGGTTTTAGAGCTTTCTGTTTGTTTTTGTTGGTTAGCACGTCAGCGCTTTTAGTTTTATGTTTTGGTAGTTCGGAGGCTTCATTTCAGATTATTGAGGTTTTCCCTATCAACATCTCTAAAAATATAATGACAAGTAATTAAATTTTCAAAAAAATTAAGTAAGTAATTGTCAACCTTTTGAGATTATTTCCAGTATCTGTGATATTTTTAGTAAGTTTTGATAGGGCCTCATAGAATGACATTGCTGACAGATTGATTTTCAAAATGATTTGATTTTGAATTAAGAATTTAACTTGCACATGTAACTAGAAATAACGAATTCACACAGATCTTATAAACTTGAGTAGTACATCTAGTGCACATTGATTATTTTGATCATTCACATGGTCCATTATTGCATTGATTGGATGAATAGAAATATCATAGTAGAAACTTGTTTTTTTTTTGTGTGTGATTTTTTCCAAATTGTAGTTGGTTTTCTACCGTTCTTTTAGTACACCTTTTAACTTTATTCCTCAAGTTTTGTTTTAAAACCTTTATATTATTCGAGTTAACTGGAAGCATTGTTTTAAATATCGGCCGATGTACCGGTATATCGGCCGAGATACCAGTATTTTATCCAAAGCGATACGATAAGTGCAAAAATTTACGGATATGGACCGATATATCGCCATGTGGCCGATATATCGCCGATATCCGAAATGAAATATCTGATATATCGGCCGATATAGTTACTGATTTGGATAATTATTATTATTTTTTGCTTGAAAGATCGTTTTATTTTATTCTATGTTCATTGTGGTATTTCAATGATGTTTTTATATGATATTTGGAGAATAACTTATTTCTTTTAATAATGTCTTATATGTATTGACTATTGATATATCAACCGGTATTTAGTACCATATCGCGATATATCACCCGGTATTCGATATCCGGTATATAATTTTGCCGACCGGTTTATCGTCCGATATCCGATATTTAAAACACTGACCGGAAGTAAAATGTTCATCAAGATGATATAGTGAAAATCAATTAATGATATATATATTAGCATATCAATCATTTTTTAAAATGTTTTTTTAACTCTAAATTACAAGATACATGTGACATCTAAATCATTAGCATTGAGAGAGAATTGATTGCTTCTCAACTTGGAGGAAAAAGTTGGTAGTGAAAATTGTTTCTGTTTTGTTTGTTCAATTATGCATGATTTATATTGTTTTACAAACACTCGTTTGTATTCATAGGGGGATTCTTTGGTGGCGCACTTTGAGTACCATAAACACCCAATCACATCAATAGAATGGAGCCCACATGAGGCGTCCACTTTGGCTGTTTCATCTGCAGACAATCAGTTGACGTGAGTTATTTTCTTTACCATCAAAACAGAAAGAAAGCATGACACCCAAACTTATTCCTTGTTATTTTTAGCCATCTAAACATATTTGCTTTAAACTTGCCAGAATATGGGACTTATCGTTGGAACGGGATGAGGAGGAAGAAGCTGAATTCAAAGCCAAGATGAAAGAACAAGCAAATGCCCCACAAGATCTACCACCTCAGCTCCTTTTTGTTCATCAGGTTTTTGTTCCGATCACAATTATTCTGGATTTATATGCCTCAAATGATCATGTCTTCTTTCCTTCTAAAGTTCTGACGTCCAGTATTGCCTGCTGGTCGCTGGAATTATCTCTTGTTCTTTTACCCAAATGAGTTGTATTCTTGATGCGCCTCTGATATTTCAGTTCTTTCTCCAGCTATTTAAAGCAAAAATGAGTAATTTTTTTATTTTTCAATTCCTGACCAGGGTCAGAAAGACTTGAAGGAAATACACTGGCACCAGCAGATACCAGGGATGCTGGTTTCCACAGCTGCCGATGGATTCAATGTTTTAATGCCTGCAAATATAGAGACTACTATTCCACCGGTGGCTTCTTGAACCAGGAATTTCCTCAGTTATAGCTGCTGCGGATGCACTCCTCAGACTTGGAAGGCTGTAACATCCGTGTTATATTGGTTCAGTTTATCCTAGTATTTTTTGTGAGAATTATATGAACGTGGAATCTAAGTTCAGTCGTGAACTTTGCCATAGGTTTGGGAAGAGGATCTGTGTGCAAGGATTTTTCCTGAGTTGCTTTTTGGGTGTGAAATTTCTATTTTAACAAATACAAGTCTATTTTATTTTATTTTTTCACTAATGTAAGCTGTTATAAATTTTTCTAGTAGAAATCAAAAAATTGCAGAGAATGTTAAAGCTTGCCCTTGCTTTTTAGCTGGGGTTTTTTGAGCAAGAAAATTTTGCCTTTGCCTGTGGATGTGGCTGCAATCGATTTCATGTACAGTTGATGAGAGGAAAGTCTAAATATGGAGTATAGACCTCGATGTATGCGGTTAATCCTCATCTGAATTCAATGGATGTGTGGTTCATATCTTGTAATACAAATTTGCATCGAGTCAGATGTTGTTTGACTTTGGATATTATCCTAATCTAATGAGCTAGACAAATATTATCAGATTTTTCTTTCACTTTGACTTTATTATTATTATTATTGTTATTATTGTTATTATTATTATAATTATTTTATTTGATTAAAATTTTCAATTCTGCGATGAACTATCACGGTTTTCTCATAAAACTACTGCACACTTAAAAAATGTAGTAGTTATTTGGGAATTTAAAAATTCGTGATAGTTTGCTCATGGTAGTTTCAGAAATTCAATCTATTTTTTCTATAACTGCTACCATTTCTAAGGAGTTAGTCCATGCACTAATATAGAGAAGTGGATGTAGATAAATCAATGAAAAAGCCAATCGCAAACATATAGAGAAGTGGATGTAGATAAATCAATGAAAAAGCCAATCGCAAACATAATGAAAATACGTGAAAAACTCGAAAGGGAAAAAATCACGAAAAGAGAAATTTTACTCTGTCAATGACAATTACAATAGGGTTCTCTGGATTCAGGTGAACGTGATCCCTTTCTCGTTGGAAGGGATTTCCTATTTATACAAGTCATCTCAAATATATAAGGCTAAAGAGTCCTGCTCAGTTTGAATATCTAAATTCCTTATCTTGATAACGGTTGAGCAAAACACCTTGATTTGAATCGATATAGGATAGAGTCCATCTCTATCAGTGGTTCGCGCTTGGCTGTAGATAAGGATAAACTGCTCCCGAGAGATAACTACCTTGTTTGAATTAAGATTGGGCTTAGGGATAAAGCTCTCTGTAACCAGATCTGATTCTTCTATTAATCACCCGACATGTTCGAAATTTGAACTAGGCGAAGATACCGGGTAAAATATTCTGAAAGTAGACATGCGTTGCACATCCGTCAGAGGCTGGATAAATATATCACAATCTCTGGCGGATCAGAAAGTGACCACTACAGATACCCCATCTGCCCCCTGCTCTTTGGAAGGCCGGGAACTTCCTCGGGGGATTACAAGTTCTCAGAGACTCCGGTGTAGAGAGGGGAGCAGAATGAAATGAGAACTTTCTAGGCCTGAACTCAAGGCGCTTGTTGTCACTTCAGGTCTTCTCCTATTGTGGCATGCCTGATCATACAATCTCGCAGAGCTTTAAATGTGCATCACATCCTGTATGACACTGATCATATTACCGCCTCTTGTGCGATGCTGCGTTCAAGGTGGATACCGCGTATTTGAAGTTACAATATTGATAAGTGTAACGCCCCGATCCTGGCGGATACGGAGACGTCACTGCGACGTATATACGCAAGTCAGAAGTACCTTCACGTATATACGCTAAGCATCAGTACAGGCAAGAATCAGAGTACGGAAGCACGTGGTGCATTATACATTCCAACACATGAGTACAATTACAAAGTTATCACCAGAGGTGATCCAATATTACAAGAATATTACATCACAGATATGCGCAAATGCGAGAATACAAGTAAGTGTACAAGTATGAACAGTACAAAAACAGGCTCAGAGTCATAACAGGAAAACTCTAGAGCCGCACAGGGGGGCCTGGAAGGATAGAGCTCTGAACGGTCTGCTGGAGATCCACGCTACCGCTGCGCCACTCTGATCAGCAACATGGAGAATCCACACACTCCAAGCTCCATGACCTGGACATGAGGATCCAGGGGAGTCAGATGAAACTCCCCAGGCGAGTGGTAGGCAAAAGCCAAGTGGCGAGCAAGGATAGGCACATGTGTAACGATAAAACCGAATCATATTGAAAACCGTGTCGTGAACAAGAGCATGTATAAGCAGGTGTGAACAGGTATAGCATGATAATCATAAAACTGGAATTCTGTTATAAACCCCGATGAAAGCATTTGTGGCAAATCACACGACGGTCATAACAGGAGTGCATAGCAGGCATAATGGGAGTCACAACAGGAATACATAGCTGGAATCATGACAGGGATAACAAGAGTCATAACAGGCGTCACTCGATATCTCCTAAACTAATATAAAACCGATAAAAACCGATAAAACCGAGTAAAGCCGATTACGAGAAAAACCAATCGTAAACACTTAGGTTAGGCTCCATGAGACTAGTACATCGAAGGAATAATCCAAATAAGGAAACCCTCATCTATATACCTTTATCTCATGTCACCGTAATCCAAGCGCATACAATCCGAGTTACAAAACAACACAACAGATTCACATAGCTTATTATAATTATTGGGGCCGCCTAAGTTCCATGCTTCAGTATGTGTCCCATTCCACATACTTCCACTCACAACTTATATAGCCAGTTATTTGGAAACTGATAAAGTTCGATGAATCATGTTCTGGATGGGCCCCGTACATGCCCGGGACAACGGTTCAGGAGTATCCGGTGCTGAGCCGGAACGTACCGCTAGGTACCGGGACTTATGGACGCCCGAACAGGAATAGAGTATCGCAGATCCCATAGAAATAGGCCTAGGGCGTGTGCATACTCGGCAGGAATAATCAGGAGTAAGGGTGCCAGTACACCCCACGGAATCCCTGGTGGCCGCCAGGAGATCCCTCAAGTATTTGGCCACGCGTGACTCGATAGGACCACCATGAACATGATTAATCAGGGCCCATCAGTTTCCCCCAAACCAGGTGCAAGTTTGATTATTATAACTTATCAGTATTAATAGATTTACGGGAATAACTGGTCATGACAGGAAATAGCCCTACAGATTCAAGAGGTGGCCCCCACAGATTCAAGAGGTGGCCCCCACCGTGTATGGTGTGGCACTTTGTTCTATGTGGCACTTTGTTCTGAGGGGATGGATTCTAGAGGTGGCCCCACAGATTCAAGAGGTGGCCCCCACCGAGTATGGTGTGGCACTTTGCTCTGTGTGGCACATAGTTCCATTCAGGATAACAGGTCACTGTTCATAATACAGGATAACAGGTCACTGTACATAATACAGGATAACAGGTCAGGATTCCCGTAATTGTGATAATCACAAGTCAAGTATTAATATAACAGGGGTTACATAACAAGCATAACAGGAGGAAGGTAACCAATCATGTCAAGAGGTTGAAATTAGTCTGGTGGCAAGTCATGTCATAACAAGGGTCTTGCTAAGTAGTAGCATGTCAGGTGGTCAGGTAATATAAACAGGTATTAAATAGTAACATGAATGTAACAGGTATATGATAAAGTAATAGCTGAGCATAACCAAGCGGAGCTGCGGGACCTGACGGTCTCAATCACTGATAGTGAGTGACCGGAGGCTGAAGACCGAGAGACCTGCCGGCCCCAGTCACCTCTCTTTCGAGATAGTGGTGACCGGAGGTTGAAGGGTCCGAGAGTACCTGCAATGTTAGTACCACATGAAATAGGAAAGCCAAGAATAAAGCGAGATCACTCGCATAATCAATGAAAATAGGAAGTCAAGAGGATAGCGAGAACACTCGCCTAAATCACCGGAAAGCCGAAAGGTCCGAAATCCACGGAACTCGGAACGCGCCATAATTATGGAAGGAGAGAGTGCGCGGGTTTTGAAAGTGAGACGCGAGGGTTCGCAGACGCGGGAGTTAGCGTCGCGAAAATAACAGACACGGGAATAGTAGACGCGAGGCTTGCGTCGCAAGAATGGCAAACGCGGGAATAGCAGACGCGGGAGTCGCGTTGCAAGAATGGCAAACGCGGGAATAGCAGACGCGGGAGTCGCGTTGCAAGAATGGCAAACGCGGGAATAGCAGACGCGGGGTCCGCGTCGCATAGATGCCACAAACGCGAGGCTCGAGGCCTGCGTTTAAATCAGGGCATGAGAATGCGGACGCGAGGATAAACTCCGCGTCACGCTAACAAGGACAGAACACAGACGCGGGCACTTAGCTTCGCGTCGTGTTGACATGAGAAGGACGCATACGCGAGTATGGCTCCGCGTTGCATCAATACAATAACGCGAAGGCCGCGTTAAGGGATGGCCTAGACGCAGGAGGTAAACTCCGCGTTTTAACCGACAGGGATGGTCCAACTCCAAATCCAAACCATTAAATGGTGGAAGTGGAATACATATCGACCCGACTAAGGGAAGTTCGGCCCCAATCCAAAAGGAGGGTACCGGCCCTAAGTCTTGCCAACGGAGAAGAACGCAGACGCGGACGTGGGTTCTGCGTCGCGTTTATCACAAGAAGAACATAGACGCGGGAATGGGCTCCGCGTTGCATTGATCGTTGTCGCCGAATATCACTAAATCGATCACCGGAATAATCGCGAATGATTACCGGAATGATCTTCGGTGATATTACCGACGAAAAGGAGCTCGGCCCCAATCCAAAAGGAGGGGCCGGCCCTTGAAGAGATGATGGGGTGGTTAAGGCTTTTGATGAAGTGGTGAAGAGAGATAATGAAATGAAATGGAGAAGGAAGGGTATTTATAGAGGTTTGGAATTTGGGAAGGTGATGCAAATAAACAAAAGAGAGGGGGCTATTTGCAAAGTGGGGAGGTGAGGTGTTTCTCTTGGCCAATCATGGCCTGCCATGGTGAGGGGTGAGGTGGAGATATTTGTGGTGGAGTGTTGGAGAAGCTTTGGAGAAGCTTATGGAGGAAGCTTGGAGAAGCTTAGGGTGGAAGGAAAAGGAAGCTTGTGGTGGAAGCTAAAGGAAAGAAAGAAAATAGGAAAAGAAAAGAAATGGAAAAGAGAAGATATTCTCTTGGAAGTAAAAGTGGAAATAATTATAGTGGCGGATTCCCGGAATTCGGTTGCGGATGCGGAAATCTTTTGGGAAAATACCGGAATCGTCCCGAAATCAAGTATCTCGGAACGACCCGAAATAATTATCAAAAATCAAGAATATTATACTAAGAATCATGGTGAAATCCTTTTTAAGAAATACTTTATAGTTTTAAAACTAAAAATCCCGGAACCAGCCAGCTACCGACTCCGGTGGAATTTTCATAAATTCATAAAATCCTCAGAAAAAGTATTTAAGTAAGAAATATGATTCTAAGAGATAATGTCTAAAGACTCTTTGAGAAATTCCAATCAGTTTGTAAATTAAAAATCCGGGAATCGATCAGCGGCACTGGTCGACACCGGTTTTGAAGATTTTCCATTTAATTCAGGAAAATTCCAGAAAATCATATAAAATCTAAAATATTGGAAAATAATATTTAAAACTGAAATCGGTCAAATCTGATTATCAGAAAGACCAATTCAAGTAATACACTAGGATCGGGTCCTCGGTTCAGACTGGGGCTGACTCCGAGACCGGGGATCCGGATCTAAGACAAAACGATCATATAAAGAATTCATAATACAAAATGAATACAGGAAGTAAATCGAAAATACGATCGAAAAATCTGAATACGCAACTAAGTACGTATTCCGAGAACGGGGTATTACAATAAGGTAACCGTCTAATATGAATGCGAGAGATTTTCGAGGAAGGCATGGCGTATCTGGCGCGATGATTCGAGTCCCATCTTCAATGACACGTGCAGGATTCCAAGTGGAGCGATGCTTCATCTTCCTTTAGGATTAGGAGCCAGAGCAATTGACTTTTGGGCTTCCTCTTCCTATATATAGGGTGAAACTCTTCAGGAGAGATCTAGACTACTTCCTAAAAGTTCTCTGTTGTTAAAACCTATTTTTGTTTTGCAAGCAACGATGTCTCCTTTGTTCTTCATTCAGTAGAGGAAGGGAATGGAATAGGTGGTGATGCCTGCTGCGCTCCTGTTGTTCGAGAGTCCGTTTGTCAAGGAGTGTCAGTTCTTGCGATGAGCTCATAAGTTTCAGTTTTTGCGGCGAGGTCCAGCTGTGGAGACGAACAAAGAATGACCTATCTTTTACTTGGTCTACTCGTCTGGCCTTTGGTCACAGCGGACTGGGGAGGAGTTTGGGTTTAACCCCCTTTTCTCTCCTTACAACGAGCATGTAGCAGGTAGCATAAGGGCATTCGACGCCGGCTCTAGTATCGGGGCTGATCGCCTGTGCTCTTATGGGGTGCCACCTCCTTGTCCGTCCGCTCCGGAGTTACATCTTAGCATCGGTATTCTCCTTTGCCTTACAAGCTTCGGTCTGTAATTTGGTCGCTGTTCTCCTTCCTGATGGTTTTCCTAAGAGTTCTCAGTATCGTCGCTCGTCCGGTCTTGGTGGATTGTTTGCTTAGGAGTCATCATCAGGACACAACTGGGGACAAGACAATGGGCGCCTCTACTTTTTCTTTAAGGAAGAACACATACATGCAAACTCAAAACTTGTACTAGTATCGCTTTTGCTATATGTATCCACACTTGTAAGAGGAGGGATGTAGTCCATAAACTTTGTAATATATAGAAAACAATCAATGACAATATTGTTCAAATCTCGCCTTGTTTGTGATCTATGATTTTTTTACTTCTTTGGAGCTATTTTGCTTTGTAGTCCTTGAAATGATTCAGTGCGCGGTCCCCTGGTGGGGCCTGCTAGGGGATTCACAGTTGAGAAGAAACCCGCATGCTAGGAGAAGCTCCTGTCTTTAGGGGTTTCCTGAGTGGTAACCGTCAGGGTGTAGAGGACCCATGTAGGTTGCACTCTGAATGGTTCATCGGGCTAGACTCCGTCTCTCAAGAGTTTCCCGACCAGTAACATCAGAGTGTAGAGAACCCATGTAGGTTTCACTCCGAACGGTTCGTCAGGTAAGACTCCGTCTCTCAGGAGTTTCCCGAGCGGTAACTGTCTGTAGAAAACCCATGTAGGTTGCACTCGTAATGGTTCGTCGGGCAAGACTCTATCTCTCACGAGTTTCTCGAGCAGTAACTGTCAGGGTGTAGAGGACTCATGTAGGTTGTACTCTGAATGGTTCGTCGGGGTGTAGAGGACCCATGTAGGTTGGGGCCCTGCTCAGGCAGTCCTCGGGGTGTTATCCCATCATAGGCTAGACCCGAACGGTCAGCCTGGGCAAGCCTCCATCTTTCAAGTGGCTCCCTGAGGGGTACTGTCAGGGTGTAGAGGATCCATATAGGCTGCGAGCCTACTCAGGCGGTAATCAGGGTGTTATCCCATCATGGGCTGAACCTGAACATCCAGCGTGGGCAAACTTCCATCTTTCAGGTGGCTCCCCGAGGGGTGCCGTCATGGTGTAGAGAACACATATAGGCAGCGGGTCTGCTCAGACGGTCATTAGGGTGTTATCACATCATGGGCTGGACCTAAACAGCCAACGTGGGCGAGCCTCCATCTTTCAGGTGGTTCGCCGATGGGTGCCGTCAGGGTATAGAGGATCCGTATAGGCTGCTGGTCTGCTCAGGCAGTCATCAGGGTGTTATCTTATCATGGGCTGGACCTGAATAACCGGCATGGGCGAGCCTCCATCTTTCAGGTGGCTCTTCGAGGGGTGCCGTCAGGGTGTAGATGACCTATATAGGCTGGGGCTTGCTCAGGCAGTCATCAGGGTGTTATCCCATCATGGGTTGGCTCTGAGTGATCGGTGTGGACACTCTTCCATCTTTCAGGAAACTTCTCAAGGGATGCCGTCAGGGTGAAGACCCGTGTGAGCCGTGGAGACTATGCACTCTGCTCAGGGCAGATATCAGAGTTGGGGGAAATGCGATTAAGATAGTAGAAAATGATGCTTTCATTGAATGTATACATGACTTACACATGATCTTGCTTTAAGTGAAAGGAGTTTCACTGCTTATTGAGTTGGTTCCACCGTGATCAACTAGGGTGTATGACCCGTTGCCTCCGTGAGTAATAATGATGTAGGGCCCCTCCCAGTTGGGGCCCAACTTTCCGTGGTCCTTCTGCCGAGTGCTCTGAATCACGCGCTTTAGGACCATGTCTTCGACTTGGAATTCCCTAGGCTTCACTTTCTTGTGGTAAGCTGCCCGAATTTGCTGTTGATAGGTGTAGGCTGTCTAAAAATGACTAACAGACCAGCCATTAAAGAAGCAGAGTCTCAAGCTCTAGACGCGAGGAATCGATGCTCGCGTCTCAGCATTAAGACGCGTTGGCTCTACACCCGCGTCTCAACGTCCAGACGCGTCGGCCCGAAGCCCGCGTCTCAGCATCAAGGCGCGTCGGCCCGACGCCCGCGCCTCAGCGTCCAGACGTGAAGGCCCGAAGCTCACGTCTCAGCATTAAGGCGCGTTGGCTCGACGCCCGCGTCTCAAACTTCAAGGCGCGTTTGGCTCAATGCCCACGTCTCAGTTGCAACTGCCCTGATTGCGGGCCAGTCACCGCGCATGTAGCGGGTAGTGGCCCCTCATTCGGGAGCGTTTTCAGGAGGCACCTTCACCCCCTGAGACCCCTATAAATAGCCTTGTTTGCTATGAAGAGGGGATCGAAGTTTTGATAAAAAAGGAGAGAGTTTTTGCGAAGATCGAAGCTTTGGAAAATTAAGAAGGTCAAGGCATCATCAAGATCGATCGAATCCAGGCAGGAGGATCATCAAGAGGGAAGCACGACTTCAACAACAGACAGAGGGAGGAGACTCTTCAGCGAGCTTACTGAGTACTAGCCGCTCTTCGCCTACCTCCTCTTTGAGAGTTTTGGTAGACGGAGCTGAGTTACTCTTTCTACCGACCGAAGAGAAGACCCCCGACGGTCCAGGACGGTCATCTGGTCAACGGAGAACAAGATTCACTCTCCATCGCCACACGAAGAACCCAGCCTTAAACAAAGGGAAGATTCAGACATCCTCCCTCCCTTGTAACTGGAAAAGAGGGAAGAGTAGTTCTTTTGGTTGTAATCGTTTCGCTTGAATCAAGGAAATCTTTTACAGCTAAAACCACTTTCTCCGACCACCAAATTTTCCGGCGCGTACAAGAGATGGCGCCGGAAAATTTGGTGGTCGGAGAAAGTGGTTTTAGCTGTAAAAGATTTCCTTGATTCAAGCGAAACGATTACAACCAAAAGAACTACTCTTCCCTCTTTTCCAGTTACAAGGGAGGGAGGATGTCTGAATCTTCCCTTTGTTTAAGGCTGGGTTCTTCGTGTGGCGATGGAGAGTGAATCTTGTTCTCCGTTGACCAGATGACCGTCCTGGACCGTCGGGGGTCTTCTCTTCGGTCGGTAGAAAGAGTAACTCAGCTCCGTCTACCAAAACTCTCAAAGAGGAGGTAGGCGAAGAGCGGCTAGTACTCAGTAAGCTCGCTGAAGAGTCTCCTCCCTCTGTCTGTTGTTGAAGTCGTGCTTCCCTCTTGATGATCCTCCTGCCTGGATTCGATCGATCTTGATGATGCCTTGACCTTCTTAATTTTCCAAAGCTTCGATCTTCTCAAAAACTCTCTCCTTTTTTATCAAAACTTCGATCCCCTCTTCATAGCAAACAAGGCTATTTATAGGGGTCTCAGGGGGTGAAGGTGCCTCCTGAAAACGCTCCCGAATGAGGGGCCACTACCCGCTACATGCGCGGTGACTGGCCCCGCAATCAGGGCAGTTGCAACTAAGACGTGGGCATTGAGCCAAACGCGCCTTGAAGTTTGAGACGCGGGCGTCGAGCCAACGCGCCTTAATGCTGAGACGCGAGCTTCGGGCCTTCACGTCTGGACGCTGAGGCGCGGGCGTCGGGCCGACGCGCCTTGATGCTGAGACGCGGGCTTCGGGCCGACGCGTCTGGACATTGAGACGCGGGTGTAGAGCCAACGCGTCTTAATGCTGAGACGCGAGCATCGATTCCTCGCGTCTAGAGCTTGAGACTCTGCTTTCTTAATGGCTGGTCTGTTAGTCATTTTTAGACAGCCTACAGAACCCCTCCAAAGTTTCTGATATTCCGCAGTTGAATGGGACGGATTTCGGAATACTTTGGATCTTAGCCGTGTTCGCGTTTATGACTGGACTGTTGATGCTTCGGGCTTGATCTTATCTGGAATTGGTCTTCGTGAGTGTACTGTTGAACTCTTTGAAGCCGTCAGAGTTGATCGTGTTGAGTGTCTAGATACACAGTATAGACCTCCCCGATTGCTTTTAGTCTGTCACGGGTGTGCTTTTGGCCGAGAGTGGTTGGTTGTCTGTTTGCGTCAGTGTACTGTTGAACTGACTTTGCAGAAGCAGGAGACTGGACGCAGGTTCCTTTTTGAAAAAGCAGAGACTGCTTTAAAGACGCGACTTCTTAGCGAGACGCGATGTTTGGCCTGTTTAAGGGGACGCGGACTTTGGAGAGACGCATCTCTTGAAATGCAGACGCGATTTTCTGGATGCATTTATGATGATGCTGACGGGGCATGTCCACCGAAGAGCCGCGTACTTTGGGGCGCGCGCCTGTGCCATGTCATGATTACGCCGCCAGCTGGCCTGGGGAAACGGCGAGATTTCGCCTTTTGGCGCGCGGATCCCCCGGTTCATTAAATGAACTGCTCCACGTGTCAACTTCTGACTTGTGGCGGGGTCGCGACGCATGATCTTCCCTGTTCAAACAATGATTTGGCTCCACGCGTCAGGCAGCGATTCGTTGCAGCGTTTATTGGGCCAAACGCCGCGTATCTTCGCGAATCTCCGTGCCTATAAAAGGCAACAGTTGGAGAGATGTATCTTCTTCTCCGAACGAACGCATTCTCTGAGAAAAAGAACTTCCTTCTCTGTTCAACTATTCATCTCCTCGCTCGGATTTCTTGATCTTCAATGGCTCCCAAGACGAAACCGACTGCATCGACCTCAAGGGCGACCGTCGCCGAGGCTGAGAGAGATGCTTCCTCTGCGCAGGAGGGTGTTTTCCGAGGTAAAAATGCACCTTCGGTGTGGGTTCCGCCATTAAAACATGTTCATAGAACCCTAAGGACCTTTAACACAATATCGTGTTTGATTCTCGGACGCTGTCCTTGAGATGATAACCGGGGCGCGGGCCTGATGATCCGACGCTGGTGAACTCTGCACTCTGGGTCCTTCACTTAGAATATTTCTAATTGTGAAGGTCTCTGGACGTGATTTGCAGAACGCGGATTTGATCCATGCGTTCTGTGCCGCGTTTTGTGCCATCAGGCGCTGGCGTCTGAGTCCAAGCACTTTGAAATTTCACAAGTCTTGGTTTGCAGAACGCGGATTTGATCCTTGCGTTCCGTGTCTTCAACCGCCGATTTTGTAGAATCTGGCGTTTGAGTCCAAGTACTTAGAGTTTTCATAAGTCTTGGTTTGCAGAACGTAGCTTTGCAGGTCTGGACGCGGATTCGAAAAATTCCTGCGTCCAGTATCTCTTCTGCGTTTTGGTGCAAGTTCGCAGGTCTGGACGCGGATGATAACTCCTCCGTCCAATGTCTCGGCTGCGTTTTGAATTATGAACACTTAGCATCTTCCTTTATTTTTGGCAAAGTACCTGACCAAGTGTCTTTTTCTTTTGCAGTACCGCATGTTTCAGGTTCACTCGCCAAGATGCACCACTTTGGACGCGTGGGTGGTGCCGACCACCGTCTGACTTTTGCACTGCGAAGGACCCTACCTGTGACTGCTGACAGGTCGCCAGTTCGTAGGGAAATGATTGCCCATGTTGATGAGAGGACTTCTCGGGTGCTCATGACCGATGCAGTCTTCGCAACGGATACCCACATCAAGCTGGAGAAGCCTGCTTTCTTCTTTGGAGATCATGTCAGCGACGGTGGCAACCCAATGTATGACGGGAATTACAGGTGGCTCCGTCAGATAGGGGAGAGGAGATACTTCCTTCCAGCCATGGAGAGGATGCTCCCGTTGTCTTATCTCCAACATCTGTCCGTTCTTCGGAAGATGAAGTGGGACGTGTCCCGGGATATCTCTGAGATTACCCTTGGGAATTTCAAATCCCAGAACGTATACCGTCATGATTGCCATGACCGGACGGTCCTCGGCTTGTTTCCCGGGTCACGCAAGTCTGAGCTTCCAGTCGGAGAGATCCCGCAGCTTGCCACCACCTTCCTCAACTCGTTCATAGAAGCAGAGGGTGATTATCCGGCCAAGTTCCATTTGCCAGGATGGGTCCACTCCACGGAGAATTCTTGGTGGGGCAGGATGGTGGGTTTCGCCCTCTCCGATCTTGGAGATCTGCTTGAGCACGTGGGATTATACTCAGCAGTCAGGGCCGTACAATGGGGCATCCCAATGAGCTCTCACAACTTCTTCGGGATCTTGGAGCGCTACAACCCTCAGACGGGGACATTCTTTACCCCGGTTGGAGAAATGGGCCTTGCACTGCATGAGTTGCATGAGGTCTCGGGGCTGGTGATGGGGGAGTTCCCTTATGAAGAATATGTCCCGACTGCTAGGGAGCTTGACCTTATAAAGAAGGATTCCCCTGAGGTGTACGAGACCTATTGGGAAGTGATGTGCCACTTCCATATTTGTGGTCAGGTAACCGGTTGGAGGACGCATGGAGTTAGGCATCTATCCTGGGCCAATTACTTATTCAGCAATGTCAGCAAGAAGGATCATTCGATAACTCGACTGGCTCCCCTCTCTGAACAGGGAGTTGACGACATGGTCGCACAAGCTTCTGAGGGCTTTTACACCACTGGGTCGAACGAGGACGGCTTCGAACCTGATACGCTTTTCGAAAGCTATCATCATCGGGCCCGGGCTTCTATCTCTAGTCGAGCGCTGTTGGCGGGCTTCTTGATGCTGTGGTTGAAGCGTTGCGTGGTACCTACACGGCCACATGAAGTCATTATTGCCGACGTGGTGTACCCAGCAGTGCTCCTGGCCCATGGCCGTCCTATAGCCCTTCTTCCGGCCGTGGCGGCTGGCATTCAGAGCGGGTTGCGGGCGCTAGCCAAGAGACTATGCGAGGCTCCAAGGACTGTCGACTCTCAAGGCAAGCCGTATGTTGACTCAGAGGGAAACCCGACGGCAAGGCGCCCCAACCCCCGAATGGAGTTGCCTTACACGTATCTCATGGCCTGGTACGTGATGCATTGCCCTTCTCTGATGACAACGGCGCGTGGGAGTACGAGTCCTGTCCCTTTTGTGAGGCGGCTGGAAAACTCGGATTGGAGTGACACCTATATATATTATATTCGGAGACGTCTCTCAAATGCCGCCAATTACCAGCTCAACCGCTGCTTCCCTGGGATTCCTGGTGCATCCTTTGGTGAGCAATTCACTGATTCTATAGGTCGGGATGACCTCACCCAACTGTCTGCGGGAGTCTTCCGGTGGTTGATCAATATACGACCAGGATATGTGCTGTTTCGCCAAGGGACTTCCTGCACTATCGAACCGTATATGCCAAGTCGTTTTGCCCGACAGTTTGGCTATGCTCAGCTTTATGTCGGCAATCCGAATACACAACTTGCCTTCAATGGGAATTTGTGCGAAGGTGCTCGAGCCTGGTATTATAGCGTGGCTGGGGGGACAGAGGCAACTTTCCGTTTGCCCGTCGAGGAGCCGAAGAACCTTACCAGCTTCACTTTCTGCACCTGGTATTCTCGGGTAAACCAGTCACCGGATTTTGCCCCCGGGTATACGGGTATTGAGGGCATTAATGCCTATCTCAAAACACAGTCGGAGTCTGGCAAATGCTCGCACATGATCACCCAGTATTTAAAGGTCCAGAAAGAGCTGGAGAGAGCATCTCAGAGAGAAGCTGAGGGAGGCTCAAGAGAGGAGCTCCGAGTAACCCGGAGTAGAACCAAGCTAGGGCCACAGGAGGGGCCTTCTACCGCCAAGGCTCAAGAATTGGTGAGTAAGCGTCGTCGGGGTCCCACTTCAACTGCTGGTCCTATTTCGAAGAGGGCTCGGAGGGATTTAGCAACGGAAGTCTCTCCCTCAGAAGGCATTTCTGCTGGAGTTGAGGACTGTCCTGAAGACCTCTTTATCATGGTTGAGGAACCGCCAGAGGATAAAATCTCCCCGGTTTAATCCGTGCTCCTAGGTCGCACAGAGGGACCTTTAAGATTGCGGGAGAGGGGGAATTGGTTGACAAACCCACTATAGCTGACGAGGAAGAACAGCTCGTGGGAGGGAATGTCCAAATTCCAGGGTTCTCAGCTCGGTCCGAGCCTTCTTCTGCTCGTGAAGGGAGAGACAAGGCACAGCGGTCAGGGCCTCCTAGTGTCTTCATTTCCAGCGCTCGGATAATCGACCCTAGTCCTACCACTGGGGTGATTGGTGGCAAGGCCCCGGTCACCGAGGACCTTTGCGTTGAACTATCGTCTTCCGCGTCTGATACGGAAAGCGACTTTGAAGATAAAGTCGACTACGGCCATGAACCCGCTCTTCCTGATCAGAGCAAATTCTTCCACATCTCGGAGGAGAAAATATACGGGGTGAATCATCGACTGCGTTACCGCTGGCGATAATCCCTGCTGAAGGTATAACTTCCTCGCATGTCGAGGCGATGGAAACAGAGTTGACCCAGCCTAAGGGGATTGAGGCTTCGGCCGCTGAGATAACCTCGGAGGGGTAGCTGTTGAAGTTGGGGAGCCTTCCCTTTGCCAGGAGGGGAAACAACCATTGAGGCTGAGGAGGCTCTCACTCCGCTGGTGGAGAAGGCTACTGCTGAAGCTGGGGAGACTCCCATTCTACAGGACTTGACGCCTCTGGACCTCGAACCTAGTAAGGCAGCTCTGACTGAGGGGGCTCAGGTGGGGAGTCCGACGGTCGGCACCCTTCCAGGAGGCCACACAGCTCAATTCTCGGTGGAAGTTTCTGAAGAGGTTGTGCTTACAACTCCTTCATTGGTCGTGGAAGCTCCTGCAGAGGCAGCGCTCCAGGAAGTGCCAGTGGGTAGTCTTGCTCTTGCCACATCGACGGCCGGCACGGCTCTTGTGCGAGAAGACCCGCCCTATATCCCTTATCCCGTGACAGAAAAAGGGTCGGGAAGCTTCTTAGGTGGTGAAGACATGGGGGAGCTGGCACGTCAGATGGTGCAACAATTCTTCACCTCGATGGGATCATGTATTGATCTCATCTTCCGTGGACACAGCACCTTCCAGTTCGCCCAGAGGCTTCTTGAAAATATGGCCGTGAGCGTCGAATTGGCGGGAGGCCCTTCACTTGCCAGGGCATGCCTGCAGGTGGTAGAGCAACTTGGAGATAACCTGCGGGAGCTGGAATCTTTGGAAGATGCTGGTTCTTCCGGTGAAGCCCAGGCCATCCTGACTAGGCTCCTAGCTGCTCAGGAACGGGAGCGACAGGAGGCGGAGGCACAGATCACTGCCGAGGTCCGTGACCTTGAATATTCCAAGGCTGAATTTCAGAAATTAGCCGGGGATTCGAGGGAATCTGAGCTTAGTGTGCAGAGCACGGAGCAAGTCATCCTCAGGACTCGGGGCATTATCGCCAAGGCGGAAGCTGTTCTTGCGCTAAATGAGGAGAAACTTGTTTCCCTCAAAAAGGAGCTTGAGGAGCAACGGGCTGCTACGGCGCGTGCTGAAGAGAGTCTATCCCTACAATCTTCCAGGGTGGAATCTCTGCGGATGCAGCTGGCTGCCAGAAGTTTCTTATCTGAGGCGGAGCTGCGGGACCGGGCTATCATGGAGGCTGAGAGGACGCGCCAGCATGAGATTCACCGCCTTAGGGAACAAATCCGTTTCTTGGCGAACCAGGTCATTTAGCCCTCTTTTTTTTTGTAAAGAAAAAGGACACTCTATTTATTAAGAGTGTTTGTATCCACTTCTATCATTTTTTGATATAATAGAAGTTTTCTTTAAAGCTTTTGTCCCAATTTCTTTGTCCTGTTGTGGATGAGTCCAACTCTTGATCACTAGTCGTGATTACTGAACTTAGGTAGGACTAAGTTCTTTTAATGAGACGCGGTCTTGGCGAGACGCGGCATTAATCCCGTAGAATGAGACGTGGCATCAATCTATGGGGACTTTAGATTTCACCAAGTCTTTTTGACGAGACGCAGCGGCGATCACAGAGTGAGACGCGGTCGTCAGTCTACCGGAACTTAGATTTTACTAAGTCCTTTTACTGAGACGCAGCGTCAATCATAAAGTGAGACGCGGTCATCATTTCATAAGAACTTAGATTCTACTAAGTCCTTTTGATGAGACGCGGCGTCAATCACAAATCGGAACGCGGTCTTCTTGATGAGATGCGGCGTCAATCAAAAGATGAGACGCGGCATTGATCCGTAAAGTAAGACGCGGCTGTCAGTTTTTGGGGTGAGACGCAGCGTCAATCACAAGGTGAGACGCAGCTCTGAATAACGCAAATCTGTCTTGCGCGGATCGGGCAGACGCAAGAGATGCAGCCTTATCTGTTGAAGGGACGCGGCTTTCCCATCTGCGTTTAATGTGATCTGACTCAAGATTTTAGGAGATCTTTGCTCGTCAGGTCTTCACTGTCGATTGGGATTCCGAGTCATCCGTTGATTCCCAAGGCAGTTATCCACGCGTCAACTCCTCATTGGACTCAGGAGTTACTGCCCTTAGACGCAAAACCGATGCGGGCGGTTGAAAACCGGCGCTTGCGACGGTTCCCAAAGCGGCGTTCCACGCGTCAATCCTTCACTGGGCTTTGACAATCGTGCGTGACGGTTCCAATTAACGCCCCATTAATGGCAGTTATTAGGGCCTGCCTATAAATAGGGTGCGCTCCCCTTCTATGATCCAAGCTTGGATTATTTCTCTTTGGATTGCTCTGAGAAGTCCCACCTTCTTCAGAAAAGAGTTTCTTGATAGGGACTCCGTCTCCATGGACGAAGGTAATTCCGAGGATGAAGATGACCCAGAGCTCTCACGCTTCGGTTTGGTCTCTTCAAGAAGAACCCCTCTCGGATCATCTTGGACGCCTGCGTTTGGGTGCAGAGAGGCCAACCCTGGCCAGAGGTCTCTGCTGGTATGTCCCCTGATGATGTGTATAGCCTGAACTTCGGCATGATCATCTGAATGAAGTCCCGGTGCATTCCTCCTCTGGAATTTGTGCCAGTGACTTGACTTCTCTGAATGCAGGCGCTTGACGCTGGCTTTGCCCATTGCGTTTTACTGCCTTGGCGCGTTTCAGACCTGAATCTTGCAACTCCTGTTCACCCAACAGAGAGATGGCAATTTTTGGCGTTCTGAAATTCTTTGCGTCTGGTGCATTAGGCGCGGGTACAAACTGAGGCCGCGTTTGAATCCTATGCGTGGCGCAGTTTGACTTGCGTCTGTTTGACTGTGCGGGTCATTCCCGCGTCTGAAGTCTTGAATGGCTGCCGCGTTCTGTTAGTTTCCTTTATAAAAATGTACTGAGTTCCAGATTTTCTGACTCTCTTGCTTATTCTTTGCAGGTAGGCTTGCTTGTCCTTTTTCAGGTTTGCTGGGCCCCAGAAAGAATATACCGGCTGGCGAACTTGCTCCACGTTCGTTTGTGAGAGATTAAATTATGGTCCTCGTCGTTTGTGAGAGATTAAATTATATCTCTGACGAGGACCCAACCCTCGCCAAGGTCTCTTCAGATCTGTGCAAGAGACGGATAGGCTGAGTATCAGCGAGGGTGGTCCGGCGGTTACGGTGGCGGAAAAGATCCTCTTCCTCTCCCAACTCCAGAAGTGACATCAAGGACATTCCGTTGGATGGCCTGCTGGGGAAAGGGATGGTGATGAATGCAGGACTTTCTGCTGCCGCTGGACCTAGTGGAGGGTAGCATCCTTTGTGATGACTCCTAAACTTCCTTTCTCACCCCAGAAGTGACTCCATGTTTGTTGGATGATCTGCTAGGGAAAGAGACGCGCCTGAACGAAGGGTTGCAGGACCTTCCGTTGCCACCGGACCTCAAGAACACCATTGCTCTTGGCTTAGTCAGCTAGGGCGCTTTCGAAAGTTGGCGTCGTCGCCATGGCGCAATCGGTTCCAGTTGTGCACCTGAGATCAGATGCGGTTTCAAGGAGTGAGTACGGCCTCTGAGAGAGAGAGGGACTTCTTTGTACTCCTTAATTGTAACACTCAATCTTATTGTATAAGAGAGCGTTTTGTACCACTTTCATATGCTTGAATATCAATAAAAGTGACACTTTTCTTTTTGCCTCTTTCTGTTGTCTTGAATGTTTTGTTTTAGAAGCAAAAGAATGATTTTGGTGGACCCGCCACTTTATAAAAGAAAGTGACAAGTAGAGTGTGTACCCCCAGAGAAGGTGAACTTTTATCAAGGATTTGGGATTAACTTGATTTAAGATCAGCTGGGGATTTTGATGGAAGCATTGTTTATCGGTGTAATGTTAACCAACAATGCCTCCCAAATGAATTTGATACTCGGTTGGGGAGAATATCAAATGAAACTAGACTCGTGGGGAATCTAGTAAGATTTTTACCGCTAGAGGTGTGATATTAACTTAACGGTTTAGAAGTAGTCTTGTCAGAAGTGTAATATTAACTTGACAAGGACGTGAGTTAGAGGTGTGATATTAACCTAACTCATCAGCATCTCAGTTTTATTTGGGAAAACTGAGGGTGTCACTGTCATAGGTGTGATGTTTAACTTAACAGTGATAGTAATGCTAGAGGTGTAATGTTGAACTTGGCATTAGTCGTCTCGGCTTAAAGAAGTCGAGGAAAGGTCATAGCCATAGGTGTATTGTTGAACTTAGCAATGACTCGGATGCTAGAGGTGTAGTGTTAACTTGGCATCGTTCATCTCGGCTTGGACAAGGAAGTCGAGGAAAGGTCATAGCCATAGGTGTATTGTTGAACTTAGCAATGACTCGGATGCTGGAAGTGTAGTGTTAACTTGGCATCGTCCATTTCAGCTTCGATATGGAAGTCTGAAGAAAGGTGACTGTCAGAGGTGTGATATTAACTTGACAGGCACTCGAGGTACCGCTTAGAGGTGTAATGTTAACTTTAAACAGTAGTTTTGTCAGAGGTGTGATATTAACTTGACAAGAATTTGCTTGCGATAGGAGCAATTTGAGGACCTGTCATTCTATTGATGAGAATTGACAAGTGGAATTTGAAGTGCCAGAGGTATAGTGTTAACTTGGCAAATTTGAGAGTTTGTTACTCTATGCAGAGTTAACAAGCCAGGTTTGTACTCGACGAGGAGTATTCATTACTAGAGGTATAGTGTTAACATAGTAATGATTGCATTTTGTGGTCCTACCATTCTATGGATGAGAATTGGTAAGGGATTTTTGGAAGGAAGAGTGGAATCAAGTCCACTTAGGATTTTTAGCAAACCCTCAGCTATCAACGGATTTGAGATGCCTTTACCAACTACCGTTTGAGTTGGGCTAGCCATGCTATTCCCCTCAGCATGATGAGTTGTCGAAGACTTATGTTGGACTTAAAAGCCAACATTTTCCTCTATCCTTAGCCGTCGGAGGCGTCGGATCAAATGGGAACGTGTCCCTTAGGATTTTTAGCAAATCCTCAGCTGTCAACGGGTTTGTCATGCCTTTACCAACTACCGTTTGAGTTGGGCTAGCCATGCTATTCCCCTCAGCATGATGAGTTGTCGAAGACTTATGTTGGACTTAAAAGCCAACATTTTCCTCTATCTTTAGCCGTCGGAGGCGTTGGATGTTTGATCAGAGGTGTACTTTTAACTTGATCGGTGGAAGAATGCCATCTAGGGATAGTATTTCTTCAGGAATTTGCCATTGATTGGCATCATGAGTGTATCGCCATTTGAGGTTATGAGGCGATACGATCCATTTGAGTAGACTGACTCTACTACAAACGGTCCTTCCCATTTGGGTTGGAATTTTCCTTTCGTCTTGTGCGTCATGACCATGGGTCTTCGGACGGCTAAGACGAGGTCGCCCTTCTTGAAAGTTCGCGATTTGACTTTCTTGTTGAAGGCTCTGGTGATACGAGCTTGGTAAAGCTCGATTTGTTGTTGGGCCTGCAGACGCTTGTCGTCCAAGGCTTCCAATTCTTGGAGTCGCTGTCGATGCTTCTCCTCTGTTGTCATTTCCGCTGTCAAGGCGACGCGAAGAGATGGAATTTGGATTTCCAGTGGAAGGACGGCTTCGCATCCGTACACCAAGGAAAATGGCGTGGCTTTAGTTGGGGTTCGCACAGTCGTGCGATAGGCCCATAAGCATTCGCCCAACTTATCGTCCCAGTCTCGTTGACTTTTCGAGACGAATTTCTTGAGAAGCTTGCCAATAGTCTTATTGAAAGCTTCTGCGAGGCCGTTAGCGGGCGGATAGTATGCCGTTGATGACACACTCTGGATTCTGAACTTGGCGCAGAATCTCTGAAAAGCCTGGCTGATGAACTGGGGTCCATTGTCATGGACAATCCGCCGAGGCACACCGAACCGGTAAATAACGTGATGTTTCACGAACTTGATCACGTTAGAAGATTTCACCTCTTCAAAGGGATAGCTTCGGCCCACTTTGAGAAGTAATCGGTTATCGCTAGAATGAACCGATGTCCTTTCGATGATGGTGGGCTGATAGGGCCAACCACGTCCATCCCCCACATTTCGAACGGCCAGGTAGAGGTCGTAGAGTGGAGGTATCCTGGTGCTTGATGGATGAAATCGCCATGTATTTGACAGGCGTGATATCTTTTGGCATAGGCAACAGCATCGGCAACCATCTTGGGCCAGTAGTAACCCAATCTTTGGAGTCGGTTTGCCAGCTTCGGGCCAGGTTGATGAGCTCCACACGTACCATCGTGGGCTTCTTTCAACACTTCGTGGGCTTCTTTTGATGAGAGGCACCGGAGCAAGATCCCGTCATGCGATCTACGATACAATGTTCGCGAAATCGCATTGTAGTAGAATTTGGAGGCTTTCCTTCGGATGGCAGCCGCCTCCCTGGTGTCTTCGGGCAAGATGCCGTATAAGACAAAATCAATGTAGGGGAATCGCCAGTCTTTAAGCTCTGGATCGGTTGACACTTCAAGTGTTTCCTTACCGCGACGATCTCCCGTTGACCTCTGGTAGTCTCCGAGGGGACTTTTTGGGCAGTGTAGGTCGTGGCTATAGACGAATACCTTCTCCATTGCTCCGGCTGGAAGAGCTAAGGAGGCAGCAAGGGACGCAAGTGCATCTGCATGCGCATTTTGCTTGCGCGGTACATGGTCGATGTAGAAGTTTGAAAACCTCTCGGCCATGTGGATTGTCGCGTTGTAGTAGGGTACTAGATCTTCATGCCTGACCTCATACTCTCCGCGAACTTGGCTGACGATGAGTTTAGAATCACCGTATGCCTCGAGATTTTTAACGCCAATCTCATCGGCGAATTGCATCCCAATCAAAAGAGCGTTGTATTCCGCCACATTGTTGGAACAGGGCTCGGTTAACGAGATAGCTCGGGGAATCACGTAATTTTGTGGGGAGACGAGTACCACTCCTACCCCCGCTACTGTGTGTCCCTTCGGGCTTGCCCTTGATGCACCGTCGAAGAAAAGTTGCCATACTTGACTTTCGAACGATGTCTGAGCTAGGCAGACTTCGGCGACCTCATCTGGGAGATCCTCGTAGAGTTTGGCTGCCCTGGGATCTGGGTGTTCAGCTAAGAAGTCCGCCACCGCTTGTCCCTTAATAGCCTTTTGTGGCAGAAAATGCATCTCATATTGTGATAGCAATATGGCCCATTTTGCCAGCCGGCCATTTAGTGAAGATGGCTTTGTCATAAGTAACCTCAGGGGGTTGACTTTGGATATGACATTTATGGTTTGGCCCACCAGATAGTGTCGCATTTTCTGAATGGCGAACACCAGTGCCAAACATTCCTTCTCGATCGGGTTATACCGATGTTCGGCTCCGATCATCGTTCTACTTAGGTAGTAGATTGCTTGTTCTCGCCCTTGGTCATCATTCTGAGCTAGTAGAGCTCCCAAAGAATGATCCATTGATCGGACGTACACCAGGAAAGGCTTTCCGGATACCGGAGCTGCCAGGACTGGTGGTTGGGTGAGGTAGTGCTTGATCTCCTCAAATGCTTGCTGGCAAGCGTCGTCCCAAATGAACGAAACGCCCTTCTTCATCAGCTTAGCGAAGGGTTGGCATCTCCCGGAGAGATTTGAAATGAATCTGCGGATGTATGCCAATCGTCCTTGTAATCCTCTGAGCTCCTTGAGGCTTCTGGGGGGTTGCATCTCTTGGATAGCACGGACTTTCTCCGGATCCAAATGGATTCCTGTGGAAGTCACAACAAACCCTAGGAATTTGCCACTGGCTACCCCCAGGAAGGACTTGGTGGGGTTCATCTTCAATTGATGAGCCCGCATGATGTCGAAGACCACCCTCAGGTCTGCTATGTGATCACCTTTAGTGCGGCTTTTCACCGCGATGTCGTCGACGTAACATTCCACCGTTTTGCGTATCTGCCGATGGAAAATGGCATTCATGGCCCTTTGGTAGGTTGCCCCCGCATTTTTCAGACCGAAGGGCATGACGGTGTAGCAATATACCCCTAGAGGTGTCCTGAAGGAGGTGTGCTTTTCGTCATCGGGATACATCTTTATTTGATTATATCCTGAGAACCCGTCCATAAAGGACATTCGCTCGAATCCACAAGTATTGTCAATCATGACATCCGTGATTGGCAATGGGAATTCGTCTTTGGGGCAGGCCTCGTTTAGATCGCGGAAGTCGATGCAGATCCGGATCTTCCCGTTCTTCTTGGCAACGGGTACGATGTTGGCTACCCAATCGGGATGCTGTTCCTCCCTGATAAAGCCGGAGTCAATAAGCTTCCTAACTTCTGATTGGATTGCCTCCATTATTTCGGGACGGAATCGTCGCTGCTGTTGTTTAACAGGCTTCATGTCCGGATTGATGTTGAGGCGATGCATAGCCACTTGAGGATCAAGTCCAGGCATGTCCTCATAATTCCAGGCGAAGACATCTATATACTCTTGTACAAGAGATATTAAATCCTTCTTCTCCGAAGGTGACAGGCCGTCACTTATGAAGATGGTTTAGGATTGGCTTCATCTCCTAGGTTGACTTGAACAACCTTGTCTTCTGTGGGTGGTTCGCGCTGTTCAAAGCGGATATCCCAAAGAGCATTCAAATGTTTGATCCAAGGATCTGTATCAGATTGGATCATTTCTTCATCTTCATCCTCCATATGGCTTGTCGAAACCATGTTTACTGAAAGCCCTTTGAAGATGTTGCCGACACTGACATCTGACTCCCACGATGACGTGTCTGAAGAGCAACCGTGACTTGACGATTCTCGAGAATCAGAGGCTGATGGGACTGGAGTTGATACATAGCCCAACCCCCGGCGCGTCTGATGATAGTAATCAGGGGTTTTCCCTTTCGGTACAAAGGATCGAAGCAGTGTTCTTCTTCCTTTTCCGAAGTTCAACCCAGGCCTGTTGGTTAGATCATACCCCATGCGCTTCATCATCCTGAGCGTTCTCGGTTCATAATGATCGAACTGAGGGGATTCATCCTCACCTTCCGATTCTTCGTGGGGCATTGGTTCAGACGCGATTCGCCCAAAAAGTATTGGTCTTTGGCCTTTTCGTCTGGCTGGAACCATGAATACAGACTCTTGCGCGTCTCCATTATCCTGGTACGTCCCGAAGGATGATTTTATTGGTACATGCAATGATGTCAAAGCATCCATTGCCGACCAGACATCCTCATCTACGTCAGCACTAGTATCCGACGGTATTGAATCAGACTCACACGCAGGGAAATACGCGAAATCTAAATCTTCATTAATATACCAACCACCTGCATCGTCGGTGGTATCAACATCGAGCTTATTAGTGCTCTTTACAATGGGCTCCAACTCCCACAGGCACTCTTCTTTCTCAGGCTCAATGTCAGCTTCATTACCAGAGTCTGGCTCCTCTGGTTGTGGGGTTTCATTAGTCTCCTCCGGATCCTGATATAAGAGGGAGTCCGTGAAATAATTTTCAACCCCTTTAAACGGATGCCTTTCGGCAATCAACGTTCGGACCTGTCCACTCTCGTCAATGTATTTCATGACTTGGTGGAGAGTAGAGGGAACGATGGAATTGCGGTGAATCCATGGTCGTCCCAGCAACAGGTTGTAGGAAGTGTCCGCGTCAATGACGTAACACGTCACTTCCGACTTGAGGCTCCCGATCTGGCATTTGAGCTTGATCTTCCCCATCGGGCGGGAGCTGTTGGCATTGAACCCGTAAATAGTCGTCTGGGTAGGGCTCAGACGATGGGTAGGAATGCCTAGAAACTGCATAACCCGGCGAGGTATGATGCTTAGCGCAGACCCTGGGTCTACCTGGATGCGGTTCACCTCGGATGACCCAATATACCCTGTGAAGTATAGGGGTCGGTCATGCTTCCCTTTAACCTGCATGTCGTCTGTTGTGAAGGTGATGCAGGGAGCATTTGGGGAGGCGTGGAGGCAATCCTCTACATCTTTCTCCCTTGGCACACGAGTCATGAAGACCTCAGCGTTTGCCAAAGCTTCTTGTAGAGCCTCTCTGGTTGACTTTGATAGCCTCAGGAGTTCATACAAGGTGATGCGTGCCGGGATGTTGGCTAATTGAGCCAAGACATCAAAACTGTAAGGTGTCGAGGATCCTTCCGTTACACCTTTCGCAAGAACTCGAGAAAACCGAGTTTCTTTCTGTTTCTCCCCAGGCTGTTTAGAGGAGGGCTTTGCTGGCTCTGCAGCTGGTTGTGGAGGAGCTATGGCTGTCTCGCCATACTGTTTCAGGTATGCCTGCCCCGAACGGGTTCCTGCCGTTGGTGGGTTGGGTTCCGCGGCCAGGACTATTGTCTCCTCTTCCGAGTCAGTCAGCGAGGGAATATCAGTGTCCGCTTCTCGAGAGGAGGCGCATATCACATGGCAAGATGAAGTCTTCCCTTTGCCTTTGGACTTCCTGTTGGTCACAGTCGTCCATTGTTGTTCGTCGACGAGGTCAGGGTGGACCCACATGATTTCCCCTCGAGGTGTAGGGACGGGTACCAAGCCTTTCTCCCGCTGCTGATGAGGGTTTGTGTTGACCACCCTCAGTTCTCCTTTCGGGACAGAGATCACCCCCACGGGTGTCGGGGGGTCGTGTCCCAAACTGGAGAATCGACGTCATGTTGGCCGTCATCTTCTTCTGCTCCGGTCGGAGTTTTAATACCTCCGCGTCAATCAGAGCTTGAAGGATGTCCTTAAAGACGTAGCAGCTTTTGGTAGGATGTCCGAGCATCCTGTGGTATAAGCAGTAGGTGGGATTGTCGGTCTTGCCGACTTCCTCCGGGCGCCTAATTTCAGGGAGCTTCAGTCGATTGCTCTTGTTGAGTAGCTTGAAGAGCGAATCGACGTGTTCCTCCTTGAAGGAATACTGCTTGTTGGGGCGTGGCTGGCTTGAAGAGCCACTTGCCCTGCCTGTTTGAGGTTTGGTGGGAGATTTGGTCTCCGTCGCCAAATTATCCTTCCGCTTCGTCTGGAGGGAGGTGTCTGGTGCACGCCTTGTCGACCTCTCTGGCCTGGGCTTGCCTTCTTCCGCTCTGACGCAGGCGACAATCTCCTCAGCCTGTTCACCTTGCTGGACTAATTGTTTCCAGGTGCGGCTTTCAGCAACTCCTATTTGAGCAAGGAGTGAGGTTTGGAGATTATGGCGACATGTTTCCACCAGGGTGGCCTGGGTCATGCCGCTTGGACATCGGAGTGCCATGTTCCGAAATCTTTCTACGAAAGACTTGACGGACTCTCCCTTTCGCTGTTTTGTAGCTAAAAGGGTAGGCATTGTGACTTCGGAGTCGTCTTCGAAGAAGCGTGTCAAGAACAGCTTCTCTAGATCCCCCCAGTTCTTGATAGAACCCTCCGGGAGCTTCATAAACCATTCAAAGGCCAACCCTTTTAGGGTGCCAATGAATAGGCGTGCCAGGATGGCATCGTTATCTACCACATTCCCGTCTGGGATTTGAAGTAGTAGATGTGCTGGTTGGGTGACCCCTTCCCGTCAAATGCTTGGAGAGTTGGAGCCTTGAACTTAGGAGGGTACGGGACTAAGTCCCACTCGGCCGGATAGGGCCGGACTACTCCAGCTTCTTAGAGGCCTTTACGGTTGGTAAGGGCCTCGAGGCGCTGCTCCAGTTGACTCATTCTTTTAGCATGAGCCTTTCCCGGGGTCTGGTCGCTTCTTGCCTGCGACGAGGGCTTGGACACATCCGAGGTAGATCGTCGTGTCTCGTCAGAAGATTCGGAGGGTGGGCTTCCTCCCTTTCTCCCTTTCCCCTTCGGTTGTCTAGGAGGAGATCTCGCTCTTTCTTCAAGCAATTTCTCAAGCATATGCTTGAGGGAGTCAATGGATCTCTGTTGAGAGGCGATTATATCCATCTGTGCTTCTGCGTCTGTTCTAAACGCCTGGCCGTCTCCTCAGGAGTGTCTGCCATGTAGGCGGAAGCCTCCTTCTCGACGGAAGAGTTTGAAGCCTGCGACCCCACTATAGCGGAGTGAGAACCACCCATTCTAATGCCGCGGGCTAAGGCATTATAGTCAATTGGGGGAATGGCCCCTGTCCGGGTGCGAGTGTGTTGATACACCCCCTCTGGCTCAGAGTCAGATTCCTCTGAGTTGTCCATTAGTTGTTTTTCCTTGCTTCTGCTAGTCATGTTTGCAGTAAGCTCCGGGTATTCAACATCTGAGAAGGTTCTCCTCCTGTGGGAGCGTCTTCTTTTGGCTGACGGGGGAATCAGGGTCAGCTGTCTAATTAAAGACGGCTGGTGCACGCCTGACTCACAATGGCATCCAGAGAGCATTTGGATGAGCTGTTGACAGCAGCATGGAGAAGTGGTCTGATTGGCACTCCTTTTCCTTGTCAAATAATCCCTCAAATCCGTGGGAGAGGGATTAAATAGACTAGCCTCGCAACGTCGACGACGGGAGGAAGTCATGTGCTGTTCAGCCTGGACACAGGTTTCAGAAACGCGGCTGTCGCGTCGCGGCTGCGTCACGCGCGTCTGGCGTCTCTGTTGATATGAGACGCGACTTTCGCGTTGCTGTCTGCTGCGTTGGAGCAGAGAGACTTGGGAGAGAGTGGGCTGCTGGGCCCCACGCCTATGGGCGCGTGCTTCCTGCGTTTGACAAGACGCAGAAGCTTCGCTTTGGCGTTTGGCAAGTTGGTCTTCAGAAGGCTCAACTTGGGGAGTCTCGCGTTTGGGTCGCCAAACACGGACCTCTCGCACTGGACGAGGTGCGGGCAAGGCATCGGATCGTACGCTGCGTTCAACCCCAGTCAGAAAACCAACGGTTCCGACCGAGTGTTGACGCGCGCGTCTTCTCTGTCGACGCTCGGCATTCCGATTGCGCCGTGGAGGAAGAGAGAAGCCAACAACTTCCTGGTTTGTAGAACCAGGGGTGTTTGCCACGCGGGTCTCCTGAGAGACGCTGACGCGGGCGTTCTGTGCGACACGGTCGATCGCACCAGTAGATGTGCCGGGGACCACGCGAGCCTTCAGAGAGGCGTTGGCGCGTGTGCTCTGCGCGATGCGGTTGATCGCAGCAGAGGTGTCTGAGGTTACGCGGGCCTTCTGGGAGGCGTCGGCGCGTGAACCAAACTTGGCACAGTGGGCAGCAGGAGCACCCGACAGAGCCTCAGATTGGGCTTCAGGGGCTGTCCACTTGAGACCCTGCGGCAGACGCGGGTCTTTGGGCTCTTAGAGCCAGAAGAGAGGAACTCTTCATACTTCGCCTGGTCGAACTCGACGACGAGGGATTCGACCATTTTCCCCTTACGGAGAACGTCATCTTGCACCACGGTGCGCTCGTCAGTAACGAAGGTAGTCCCCAGCGGAGTCGCCATCTCTTGTACGCGCCGGAGAATTTGGTGGTCGGAGAAAGTGGTTTTAGCTGTAAAAGATTTCCTTGATTCAAGCGAAACGATTACAACCAAAAGAACTACTCTTCCCTCTTTTCCAGTTACAAGGGAGGGAGGATGTCTGAATCTTCCCTTTGTTTAAGGCTGGGTTCTTCGTGTGGCGATGGAGAGTGAATCTTGTTCTCCGTTGACCAGATGACCGTCCTGGACCGTCGGGGGTCTTCTCTTCGGTCGGTAGAAAGAGTAACTCAGCTCCGTCTACCAAAACTCTCAAAGAGGAGGTAGGCGAAGAGCGGCTAGTACTCAGTAAGCTCGCTGAAGAGTCTCCTCCCTCTGTCTGTTGTTGAAGTCGTGCTTCCCTCTTGATGATCCTCCTGCCTGGATTCGATCGATCTTGATGATGCCTTGACCTTCTTAATTCTCCACCTTTCCAAAGCTTCGATCTTATCAAAACTCTCTCCTTTTTTATCAAAACTTCGATCCCCTCTTCATAGCAAACAAGGCTATTTATAGGGGTCTCAGGGGTGAAGGTGCCTCCTGAAAACGCTCCCGAATGAGGGGCCACTACCCGCTACATGCGCGTGACTGGCCCCGCAATCAGGGCAGTTGCAACTGAGACGTGGGCATTGAGCCAAACGCGCCTTGAAGTTTGAGACGCGGGCGTCGAGCCAACGCGCCTTAATGCTGAGACGTGAGCTTCGGGCCTTCACGTCTGGACGCTGAGGCGCGGGCGTCGGGCCGACGCGCCTTGATGCTGAGACGCGGGCTTCGGGCCGACGCGTCTGGACGTTGAGACGCGGGTGTAGAGCCAACGCGTCTTAATGCTGAGACGCGAGCATCGATTCCTCGCGTCTAGAGCTTGAGACTCTGCTTCTTTAATGGCTGGTCTGTTAGTCATTTTTAGACAGCCTACAATAGGTCGCGATGCAGATTTGGGCCTGTTGATGCCTTTTCTCTGAGTGGTCCAGCATCAGTGGAGTAGGATGTCGTTCTGATTCGGGATCACTCCTTCTCCCTGGAGTGTCGGTATGCTGATGTCGACCAGGATGATCGCCTCTGTCCCATATGCCAATGAGAACAGGGTTTTCCCGATCGAAATGCGTTTGGTGATCTTGTAGGCCCAAAGTATTCGGGGGAGTTTCTCTGCCCATTTACCCTTAGCTTTCTCCAAGCTTTTGCATAGGTTGTTGAGAATGATGTGGTTGCTGATTTCAGCTTGACCATTACCATGAGGGTAGTAAGGTGAGGAGAATCGATGGGTGATATTGTATTTGGTTCAGAAGCTGGCCACTTGCTTGCTGGCAAATTTAGTTCCTTTGTCGTAGATGATAGTGTGGGGATCCCGAAGCGACATACTATGTTCTGCCAGAAGAACTTGACAATCTGCTGCCTGTTGACCTTGGAGAGCGGTATTTCCTCGATCCATTTGGTAAAGTAGTCAGTAGCTACCAGTCGGAAACACAACTGGGATTGTGCTTCGGGGAGAGGTCTAACTACGTTCAGTCTTTATTGCATGAAGGGCCACGAGCTGCGTAAGGTGTGAAGGTCAGAGCTCGACCGCTTTGATGCTGGAGTGAACATCTGTCATTGTGGGTATTTTCTCACATAATCCTTGGCGTCATCGAATATCATGGGCCAGTAGTACCGTTGATTGATGACCTTGTATGCGAGGGAGAATCCTCCGGCGTGGTTCCCGCAGTCTCCGTCGTGGATTTCTTGCATCACCTTCCGAGCCTCCTCCAGACCAAAGCATCTCAGATATGGGTCAGGGTAGAGGCTAGAGTAGGATTTTTGTATAGTATGTTCCCGAGAAGTATGTACTAGGTGGCCAAGTGTTGGAGTTTCCTTTCCTCCACTCTGTCGTAAGGAAGTGTCCCGTCTTTCAAGTAGATAATGATGGGATTCCTCCATCCTGGTGAGGTGTCGAGGCGTAGGACCTCCCCGGCTGGTTACTGGATGTTTGGATTAGTGATATGCTCGACGGGAATTTCGCGTCTGAACTGGAACTTCGTGGCTGCTCCCAAGTTAGCAAGTGAGTCAACGTGGTTGTTCTTGGACCTGGGGACTTGATGTCACATCGGGGAATTTTGGACTTCAATTTTAGAACGAGTTGTAGGTATTCCGCCATCCGAGAATCTCCTGCGACATATTCATTACTGACTTGGTTGACTACCAAAGAGGAGTCAAAGTGAACTTCGAGCCCTGTGACTCTGAGAGTAATAGCCGTTCGGAGCCCAGCTAAGACAGTTTCGTATTCCGCTTTGTCGTTGGATGTGGGAAAGCCTAGGGTAAAGGACTGTTCGATGATGGATCCTTTCGGAGTAGTGAGAACGATTCTGATGCTTGCCCCTTGCTATTTGAAGCTCTATCAATATTCAGGATCCATCCTTCGAGTTGGTCGGTGTGCTCTACGGTTCCCGTGGTGAAGTCAGCGATGAAGTCGACCAGGACCTAGCCTTTGATCGCTGTCTTCGGCTGGTATTTGAGTCTGTAGGGTCTGAGCTCTGAGGCCTATTTTGTTACCCTTCCAGTTACTTTCTAATTTTCCATGGTTCTTCTCAGGGGGTGCCCAGTGAGGATTGTGATTGGGAAGATTTGAAAGTAGTGCTTGAGCTTTCTCAAGATGATGAAGAGAGCTAACACCAGCTTCTCTAGTCTTTGGTACCTGGTCTGGGGGCCGTTCATGGCATGACTGACGTAGTACACCAGCTTCTAGATGCCTTCTTCCTCTCGAACCAAGGCTCCACTTACTGCTGACTCTGAGATGGCGAGATAGAGATACAACATTTCACCTGAGGAAGGTTTTGACAGTAAAGGGGGTGAGACCAAGTATCTCTTCAGCCCCTGGAAGGCCGTCTCGCATTCTTCGTTCAGCGGACATCCGCTCTATTTTTCTTCAAGGCTTGGAAGAATGGCTTGCATTTGTCTGTGGATCGGCTGATGAACCGATTGAGGGCTGCAAGATATCCGTTCAGTATCTGGACCTTCTTCATACAGGTGGGTGACCTCATGTTCAGAATTACAGATATCTGATCGAGGTCGGCCTCGATGGTCCCGTCGAGTGACTAGATATCCTAAGAACTTCTCGGAGGCTACTCCAAATGTACACTTCTCGAGATTGAGCTTCGCCTTGTATTATCTCAAGAGATCAAAGGACTTGTCTAAATGTTGGAGGCGATCTGTGCGCTGTACACTTTTCACAAATATATTATCGATGTACACCTCCATGGTGTTCCCTATTAGATCCTTGAAGACCTTGTTTACCATCCGCTGGAAGGTGGCCCCTGCGTTCTTGAGTCCAAAGGGCATCACCTTGTAGCAGTAGGTTCCCCAATCCGTGGTGAAGATTGTTTTATCTTCATCTGATGAGTGCATCTTGATTTGATTGTAGCCAGAATAGGCATCCATGAAGCTAAGGAATTCGTGTCCTGCTGTAGCCTCTACTAGTTGATTGATCATCGAGAGGGGATAACTATTCTTTGGGTATGCTTCATTGAGGTTCGTAAAGTCGATGCAGACTCTCCATTTTCCCTTTTTTTCTTCACGAGGACGGGATTAGAGAGCCAGTCAGGGTAGAACGTTTCTCGAATAAGCCAGCCTGGAGTAGGCGAACGACTTCATTGCTGATGGAGCGAATCCTTTCTTCATTCATTCTCCTAAGCTTCTGTTTTATTGGCTTAGCGTCTGACCGGATGGAGAGCTTGTGACAGGTGATTTTAGGGTCAATTCTCGGCATGTCAGTGGGAGACCATGTGAATACGTCTGTGTTCTTCGATAGGAATTGTTTGAACTATATCTTCTCCAGCGGGTGCAGGATTGAGCCGAATTGGAGGGTTCGCTCAAGGTGATGTAGGTCTATCCCGAATGAGTCCGGCTCTTCCTCGGTCCTGCTGTCAGGATTCTTAGACTCGGTGGTGAGCCAGTGTCTGGGCTCTCGCCGAACTTTGATTACTATTGATCATCAATCCTCTTCTGCTTCTTATCCATAGGAGAGTCCTTAATAGGGTCTACTCGGGATGCTTTTTGCATCCCACCCGATCTCTTTCGGACTACTGCAGCAACTGTTCTGGCCATCGCCTGGTCACCCCTTATATTTGCTATTCTAGATGGTATGAGGTACTTCAACAACTGATGATGGATGGACGGGACCGCTCTCATCATGTGAATTACAACCTCTCGAGAATGACGTTGTTGGGTATAGGACGTCTAGGATGCTGAACTCCGTGATGATATTGAATGGATTGGCATGGACTGAGAACTCAACCATGCCGGGAGAACGTTCATTCCCGTCAAATCCGTAGAGAAGTGACTGGGTTTGGGAGATGATCAATTTTTGGGCTAGCTCAGGAGTATTCTCTATTCGATCTAGGGTGTGGCGGTAGAGGATATTGACGCTACTTCCCCCATCCACTAAGATCTTCGATACTTTATAGCGTCTGATATTTGCTGTCACGACTAAGGCGTCATTGTGTGGGAAGTGCACGACATTCGAGTCTTTTTTGAGAAAAAGACTGGCCTATCAGGAGACGTAGAAGGGCGAGTCACTATTACTAGATTGTCCATCTGGGCTTCATTGGCGTAGAGGGTCCTCTCCTTGGTGGTGGTGTCTTCTATCGAGGAGTTCTCGAAGATGGTGTTCACCTCCCGGTACTGGACGAGGGTGTTGCCAGGGTGTTCGGCTAGTGCTTTGGGTTGCCTCTACACTTTAACCTCCAAGGGCAATATGGGATTGAGAACAAACTCCCGGAGGTATCCCTCGTTGACCAGGTCCTGAAGGTGCCATCGTAGGGTCCGGTAGTCCACCTTGAGGTGGCCCCTCCCTTCATGGAAGGCACAATAGTCACTAGATCTAGGCCCTCTTGGGTTAGGTGGGAGGGGCCTGGCCAGACGTAAGGCTGGTCTTTGATGGCGTTGAAGATCTGATCGATCGGTACCTGAAATGGAATGAGGTCGAGTTTCACTTTGCTCCCCTTGTTGGATTTGGCAGCGCGCCTTGATGGCTTACGAACGACAGAGGAGTTGTGGCTCAGATTCTTCCTTAGGGGAATTGTGGCTTCAGCTTCTTGACCTCAGAGTTTATCACTGAGATTGGGAGTCTCTCTTTATTCATACTATTGGATTTATTGGGCTTTCTAATACTGGAATTAGTTATTGGATCATGTTGGAGTAGATTACGACTTGAAATTGGGATTTGAATCAAAATAGTTTAAATGATGGTTTTTTGATATACCTTAAAGTAGTGATAACCATGGACCATTTTATATGGAAGAGTATAGTATGTTTATGATGACGAATTGAATATATCCCTGATTTCAATGTATATAGACTCTGTACTTTGATGCTGAGATATTAGTATTCTATCATTTCATGTGAATTTATTATCGTTTGGATTTGGAATTATTTTGTGGTGTAACTTAACTGCGACTGAATTTAGATTTTGAATTTGATTGGTTGTGAGGGTACTTAAGTGAGCTAGTTAGCAGACTTGATCTTACCTTATTGGTAATAAATCAGATGAGAATTCAAATAAATATTACTGACTAATTAAATAGGAGATTCTTTATTAAAAGAACGAAATCTTGGACTTGGAATTATCCGTTAACTTGATTGAGTGGAGTTGACTTTGGTTGATGAATATGTGTAGATTAGATTTACCTAAACTAGTGAATTTACAGATATGCAGTAGATTTGTTATGCTTTTTGGATCTGTGATTGAGATTGATGGAAGTGAGAGTGGCTTGATGACATTGAATCAGATTGGATAGTGAGGATTGGTTAGAGGTAGTTGAGTGTTTATTCCATTATATTGAGATTGATACAGATCAACAGATATAGAGGATCATAGTAGATTGACAAGATGAGAGAACTGATTAATTGTTTATTGGAATGGTGGTTTACTGTGTCAGATATCTTTACATAGATTAATACTTGATGTTCACATGACTATTGAGACTATAAGTCGATGAATCAGTTATTGTTATATACAGTACGAGTAGATTTGATCTTGATTAGTTCTATATGAGATTGTACATCGATTAGACGGTATATGACTTGTTATTGTACTACTTCATGTTACTGAAAGTTACTGAGAAAATATTGTTAGACTGTAACTGTAGGATCACCTAGAGGGGGGTGAATAGGTGATGGCTAATCTAATGGTCACTAAATGCCAAATAATGCGGAATTAAAAACTATTATGACCTAAATTAAACTCTTAAACTAAACACCACGTATAACACAAGAGTGTAGCCGAATTCCCCGTGAAGGGCTCTGGACTAACTCCTCTAGATTCCCCTAGATAAGGGTTGAGGTGCCGCATTGGCTCTCTTGGTTAAATACAAGTGTTAGCAAACAATCCCCAAGCATATACAATAAAGCACACAAGGTATATCAAGCATATAAAGATGAGCACAATTTAAGCATGCAAGATATAAACAAGAGACAAAGAGAGAGAGAGAGTGAGTGAGCAATCGCAAACACAAGGGATTTGTTTCGAGGTTCGAGCACACTTGCTCTACATCCCCGCCTTCGACACACGAAGGATTTCCACTATAATCGATCCCACCGGATCACTCGGTGTCGCAACACCTACAACTCTCGGACTCTCTAGCCCGTACACACCGCAAGCCCACCGGCTCGCCGAGGCCGCACCTCAAACAAGAGTTCACACACGAACTTGAAATATCGAGTCCCCACTAGGACCCGAAACAATGCGAACACACACGTCCGCCTCCTCAAAGTATAAAGATGAACTTTGGTGATCACAACTCTTGATCACCTAAAATCCTCTCACAATAACACTCCTATAGGATAAATATGCCAATGGGTTGCTCAAGTGTTTGTGAGAGAAACAAGGATGGAATGTGTGGAGGAAAACTCAAGAAAATCTCTTTTAACACTCTTGATAAAACTCTCCTTTTGATTGAAAATATTTGCTCTAAAACAAGTGGAGAAAACCTCTTAAAAGAGTTGGGAAAACTAGTGAAAAATCCACTTGAAAATCTTAATCAAAACAGCCCCCAAATGCCCCAATTTATCGGGCTCCAAAAACTAGCCGTTGGAGGCCTGACAGAACTGTCGGTCGACCGCCCGGTCGACCGCCAATGGTCATTTTTCTGACCGTTGGGACAGCGGTCGACCGGCCCGGTCGACCGAGCCTCTGGAACAGAGAACAGTTTCTCTGTTGGTCGACCGCTCGGTCGACCGAGGTTTTCCAGAGAGCAAAAGCTCTCTGGCGGTCGACCGTCTCGGTCGACCGGCCCTCCAGTGCACAAAGGCGTGCACGTCTGTGCACGTCGGTCGACTGACCTGATCGACCGACTTCAACTTCGGTCGACCGGTCGGTCGACCAGCTGAAGCCTGAAAACAGAAAATTGGGACTTAAAAGATGGTCGTTTTGGCTCAGATAAAATCCCATAAAATACTGAAAAATCTACAAAAATAGTTTTACCAATATACTTTGATAAACAAACATGCTTGCACAAAATCAAGGCATGTTATAAAAGATTTGGACTATTTTTGTAAGTTGGAAATATTGGCTCAAATGAAAAACAGTATTTTCCAAAACTGATTTTTCTAAAACTTATCTTTTCTAAAACTTCTCCAAATACAAAAACAAGATATTTAAACAACTTTGAAGGCATAGAGTGTATGGATATGATCCACTACACAAACATGGTGAAATATCTATATTTTTGACATTAAGCTCTAAATATGATTTTGGATAAAAGATATGTATATAAGAAATTCCAAAACCAAAAGGTATTTTTTCAAAGTAAAATTCTTTTCTAAAACAAACTAAATCAAGAGTGTGTGTGTATATGATATACTTGAGCAATCCACCAACTATTCTATCATTTACATTTTATCTAAAAACAAATCTTATAAAAGCAAACCTAGACACAAGTCTTAATCATGAAGGTCTTCACTTGAAGTCTTCTCATCTTCTTGACTTGGTCCAAACACGATCCAAAAGCTCTTTGGATCACACCGTGCTAGCTCCAAAACTTGACTTTAAATCCTTTGTTGAAGCTATGCACCTACTAAGATCTTGATCATAAATCTGTCACTAATTAAACACAAGATCATTAGTACTATAATTACATGAGTTGATCATCATCAAAACTGGAGTGATATGCCTTCGGGCCAACAATCTCCCCCTTTTTGATGATGACAAAACTCATGAAGTTATATATGCATGGATTAAAGTAAAGCTTCAAAGAAGCTCCCCCTTAACTCATGCATAACAAATAAATAATAAATATGCAATGAATGCTCATAAACATGTATGCAAATCTAGGAGATAAACATGCCAATCAAGCATAAAATAAATCAAAATTCTTTTTCTCCTATTTGCAAAACAAAACATATATGCATAAACACAAATACTACTCCCCCTTAAGTAAGGAAAACATGCATATATCTCAAATACTTCTCCCCCTTTTTGTCAATCATCAACAAAGGGGTTAAAGTAAAAACAAAATCAAATAAATTTTTTTCTCCCCCTTTTTGTTCGAAACAAGAACTAATAAAGGGGTAAACACAAATCAATCTATAAAGGATTATATGCGATATACATTCATGAAGAGGAAGACGCTAAGTTAACTTCACTACACATATGCATTACATGAAGAAGGGATGACAAGCCCCAATTCACGTAACACATATAATGTAATGCATAAGAGGAGATGTGGAGCTCCCCCTACACACGTGTATCACATAAAGAAGAGTTGTCAAGCTCCTCAATATACAATACACTCAACATGAATCTATATGTAGAAGAGATGTTAAGCTCTCCTTGCATATAGGCAATACAACTCAAAAATATTTTGATTTTTCTTATAAAATAAATTTTGAGATATCAAATAAACATAATTTTTTTTAATTTTGATACCAATTTTAAAACATAATGCATAAGCTTAAAAAAATTTGAATTAAGCTTAGCATAAACAAATTGTGTGCTTTAAATGTATAAATTAATGTTAACTCAAGCACAAATAACTCATATATATGTATGAAAAAAATATACCAATTGAAATTGATACATACATATATAAGAAAACAAAATATGAGTATATACAAAAATAAAATCAAATTGATACCAATTGAAACGATTCAATGATACCAATTGAAACGATTCAATGATACCAACTGAAACAATAATAGGATCATGTGTATATCTCATAAACATTGAAGAATAAATAACTAGTTAAATTAATTTTTGAAAAACTAGTTAAAGATCCTTCAAAAACATGAAACCAAGTCATATGTTTTTCATGAATCATATTAAATACACAAGAATTGACACTCGATCTATAAAGCTCAAAAATATGTTCATGAACCAAAGTCATGACAAACAAATAAAGTGTGAGTGTTCAAAGATTATGTAAATAGCATTTTCATGAAATTAATCAATGAAGCTCAAAACACAAATATCATTTTATCAAACAAATCATGAAAAAAATTCATTTTTCATTAAAACAAAACAAACTTCTAGGTATATGTATGATTTATCTAAATCTAACAATATGCATACATATCCCAAACATAAAAGAGTCTATTAAAGGTATTTGCATGAAGGCAAGAGACTCACGGGTATACATGTATATTTATTAGATTTAAATAAAAATTACATATACATGAAGTAAAACATGAAAATTGACAAAACAAGTATAAATGAAAGAATCATCAAAACTAGGCTATACATGTGCATATAGTGAGTACAAATGAACAATGAAGTGCAAACATATATGAATCAATTTGTTGCTCACTACTTGAACATGTATATACACAAGTTTTAATGGAATCTACATCTAAACATGTATTTACCATATGAAATTCAAAACAAATAAAACATGAACATGCTAAATGATATTATCAAATGAAAAGCATGTAAATAAACTAAAAGTTTTAGAGATAGTTACCAAACCAAAAAACTATGCTCCAAATCTCCAAAACATGGTGGTTGTCCCGCCAAATATCCTTGATAGCGGTGCATCAAATATGTGTCCATCGAGTCCATGTGTAACCACCACCAAGGCATCAAATCTCTCACGTTTTGTGAGAGCCCTCACCTACATCAAAAACACATGGTGGGGGTTTTGATAACCATTTTCTTTTGGATCCTTGAGGGTTAGTCTTGTAAGGCACCCAAACATATTTATTAGCAAAATTAATATGATGCATCTTGTCATAACAAAACTTTACTAAATGGCCTTTGTGGCCACAATGTGTATATTTGTACACCTTAGGATGCTTATGCGTGTGAGTGTGATCATGACGGGCAACATAAGCAAATGCATGATGATGATGTGCATGAATGTGTGGAGTTTGTTTCTTTGAAAACAAGGACTCCAATCTATTGTGATTAAATGCACATGTGCTCAAAGTAGAGCTCAAACAATCAATTTTCTTTTTCAAAAATTTAACTTCATTTTGATCAATAGAAGTGGTGGCATGTAAAGCATGATCAAAAGTCTTTTTCTTTTTAGAAACTTTTTCTTTTTCATTATCAAAAAATTTTCTTTTCAAAAAAGTGTTTTCATTAAAAGCGACTTCTTTTTGTTTTTCCACCAAAATAATTTTATTTTTCAAATTAGTGTTTCCTTCACATAAATCATTTAATTTGGACATTAAGGAAACATTCTCATTTTTCAAAATTTCATTTTCTTTTTCAATGCATGCAACCTTATTTTCTAATGAATCTTTTTCATTAAGCATGCAATCAAACTTCTTTTTCAAATTTTTATTATCTTTCTTAAGCATGTCATATTTCTCTAATAGTTGTTGACAAAATGAAGCAAGTTCATCATATGACATGTCTTCATCATCTAACTCAGATTCGGTGTTTACCTCAAGGGGGTTATCCCCTTGGACCATGTAGCACATATTGGAGATGTCGCTTCCAACATCCGAGTCACCCCCGCATAGTATTGATCATTTTCGCCAAGGGAGAGGAGGGTGTTCCAAACTACAAAAGCCAAATCAAGATTAGCAACCCTAGATAAATAATCATCATTTAGGGTAGATCTTAAAGCATGTAGGGCTTTTGCATTAACCTCAATATTCTTACCATTTAAACAATATGAATCATTAGTTGTGGCAAGATAGACATGAATGCCTAGGGCTTTGAGGTACAAAGACATCTTAACCTTCCAAATTTGGATGTTAAGAATGTCAAACATGGGTGGTGACATGAAATCCATAGTGTGTGTACAAAAAAAATAGTGATTAGCCTAAAAAGAGGATCTTTAACTCTAGGTTGTAAACCCAAAATCAGAGCACTTGGCTCTGATGCCAATTGTAGGATCACCTAGAGGGGGTGAATAGGTGATGGCTAATCTAATGGTCACTAAATGTCAAATAATGCGGAATTAAAAATTATTATGACCTAAATTAAACTCTTAAACTAAACACCACGTATAACACAAGAGTGTAGCCGAATTCCCCGTGAAGGGCTCTGAACTAACTCTTTTAGATTCCCCTAGATAAGGTTGAGGTGCCGCGTTGGCTCTCTTGGTTAAATACAAGTGTTAGCAAACAATCCCCAAGCATATACAATAAAGCACACAAGGTATATCAAGCATATAAAGATGAGCACAATTTAAGCATGCAAGATATAAACAAGAGACAAAGAGAGAGAGTGAGCAATCGCAAATACAAGGGATTTGTTTTGAGGTTCGAGCACACCTGCTCTACATTCCCGCCTTCGACACACTAAGGATTTCCACTATAATCGATCCCACCAGATCACTCGGTGCCGCAACACCTACAACTCTCGGACTCTCTAGCCCATACACACCGCAAGCCCACCGGCTCGCCGAGGCCGCACCTCAAACAAGAGTTCACACACGAACTCGAAACACCGAGTCCCCACTAGGACCCGAAACAATGCGAACACACACGTCCGCCTCCTCAAAGTACAAAGATGAACTTTGGTGATCACAACTCTTGATCACCTAAAATACTCTCAGAATAACACTCTTATAGGATAAATATGTCAATGGCTTGCTCAAGTGTTTGTGAGAAAAACAAGGATGGAATGTGTGGAGGAAAACTCAAGAAAATCTCTTTTAACACTCTTGATAAAACTCTCCTTTTGATTGGAAATATTTGCTCTAAAACAAGTGGAGAAAACCTCTTAAAAGAGTTGGGAAAACTGGTGAAAAATCTACTTGAAAATCTTAATCAAAACAGCCCCCAAATGCCCCAATTTATAGGGCTCCAAAAACTAGCCGTTGGAGGCCTAACAGAATTGTCGGTCGACCGCCCGGTCGACCGCCAACGGTCATTTTTCTGACTGTTGGGGCAGCGGTCGACCGGCCCGGTCGACCGAGCCTCTGGAACAGAGAACAGTTTCTCTGTCGGTCGACCGGGGTTTTCCAGAGAGCAAAAGCTCTCTGGCGGTCGACCGTCTCGGTCGACCAGCCCTCCAGTGCACAAAGGCGTGCACGTCTGTGCACGTCGGTCGACCGACCTGATCGACCGACTTCAACTTCAGTCGACCGGTCGGTCGACCGGCTGAAGCCTGGAAACAGAAAACTGGGACTTAAAAGATGGTCGTTTTGGCTCAGATAAAATCCCATAAAATACTGAAAAATCTACAAAAATAGTTTTACCAATATACTTTGATAAACAAATATGCTTGCACAAAATCAAGGCATGTTACAAAAGATTTGGACTATTTTGTAAGTTGAAAATATTGGCTCAAATGAAAAACAGTATTTTTCAAAACTGGTTTTTCTAAAACTTATCTTTTCCAAAACTTCTCCAAATACAAAAACAAGATATTTAAACAACTTTGAAGGCATAGAGTGTATGAATATGATCCACTCCACAAACATGGTGAAATATCTATGTTTTTAACATTAAGCTCTAAATATGGTTTTGGATAAAAGATATGTATATAGGAAATTCCAAAAACCAAAACGTATTTTTCCAAAGTAAAAATTCTTTTCTAAAACAAACTAAATTAAGAGTGTGTGTGTATATGATATACTTGAGCAATCCACTAACTATTCTATCCTTTACATTTTATCTAAAAACAAATCTTATAAAAGCAAACCTAGACACAAGTCTTGATCATGAAGGTCTTCACTTGAAGTCTTCTCATCTTCTTGACTTGGTCCAAACACGATCCAAAAGCTCTTTGGATCACACCGTGCTAGCTCCAAAACTTGACTTTAAATTCTTTATTGAAGCTATGCACCTACTAAGATCTTGATCATAAATCTGTCACTAATTAAACACAAGATCATTAGTACTATAACTACATGAGTTGATCATCATTAAAACTGGAGTGATATGCCTTCGGGCCAATAGTAACACCTTGTACAGTCCTATTGTTCATCATATACACAGTTACTGATACTGTTTACTGTTCTTATTACTGTTCATAGTATATATGATTACTGTTTACTGATATACTATATTATTCTGTCATTGTATCGTCCGAACAATCTAGATAACATGAATATGAACTAAATTGAATAATAATGTAAATGAATAACTTACACTGAGATTGAAAAAATTGATGGAGGAGATAATGTCTGTATTTTAGGTGGACCTAGGATACAGGTTGCGCAACCGAGGTAAAGTTCTACTGCAGGGTTCTCAGGGATGACTGACATCCCATACTGTTATTGTAGTACCTGGCGGCCTGGTTCAACGTCAGACATCTGGGCTGTGGTCCCGGGTATGTACAAGACCTACCTAAAGTATAGATAATATCTCCAACCAATCAGTTTCAATAACGTAGAATCCCAATTGACACGTGTAGTAGGCGTAGTATAAGATGCGTCTATTACAGGTGGCAATTGGTGTTTGCTGACATAATAAATAATAATGTACTGTGACTGATTGTGTTTTTCTGATACATGTATGCATGACAGACACCCAATTGTATACATGACCTGATTATACATCCATTTCTGTTACTGACTGCCCTCATTACCGTCCATTTATGTTTTGTATATTATTACAGTCTTATCCTAGCATATATTATCATCATATGCTCACACTTTATATGCACGAGCACGTTTCCCCTTAATTTTACACACTCATTGGTCGCTTTCTGATGATCCTGATTTTACACGTCAAGATATTGGATGTTCTATTTTATTGATGAGGTGTTTGATGAGACCAAACATGTTGCGAAGGGTTGGAGTTTCTCTCTACCTATTCTGGTATTCTTGTCTTCCTTTTTATCTAGCGGTTTCTCTAGTTTCCTTTATTCCATATATATCACGCTCATTGCTTGTTTTATTCATTTATTTATATGTGATCATATGTAAAAATTTATATGCATAATTACAGTGATGTTGATACTTTATAGTGATTATATAGTTTGTTCAGATTACTTTAAACTTAGCACGTATACGTGGGGTATTCTCCTCGCTTATATACATCGCTGACTCTCGTCGCGACTCTGATTCCACGTATTTTGGGAAGCGGGGCGTGACACTGTTCCTCAATCTTTTTTCATTCTCGTTCTTGGGTGACACGGAGGCTGTCCAACACCTATTGAGCATCACTGACTGGATTGCCACTTTTCAAGTTTCTCAGATCCCTTGAGTACATTCTCAGTTGCTCCACCAACACTTGATGCATTTTTGCTCGATCAGAACCCCCCAATGCCGAAGATATGCGGCACATAACTCGAGCTCAAATTGAGCTGATGCGTGGCACTGAGGAGACCTGCGTTTTAGACGACATCCGAGTCTAGAATAATCCAGCGCGACCTTCGCGTTTCAAGTAAACGAAGCTCGCGTCCAGAAGCATCCAAGGTGACCTCGCATTTCACGAGAACCACATTTCAACCAAGCTTAACGCGAGCTTCGCGTTCAGATGCACCCAACGCGATCCCCGCATTTTAAGGCCCGACAAGTGTTGCGTCTTCAACAGATGAGACTCTCGTCTTCAAGAAGACAAAGAGCGATACTCGCATCTTCTCTTTCCACCAACAGAGTATGTCTCTACTTCTGCAATCAGTTTAACAGTATATACACTAGCAAAAATAATCATCAACTCTACCGGTTCAACAGTACACTAACAAACAAATCAAAGCTCAGACGAGTTTTAGACTGTATATCTAGATACTCATAAAGATTTACCGTGGAGGCTTCAAGCAGTTCGAAGTACACTCACGAAGACGAGAATTCAGACAAGATCAAACTAAGGGCATCTCAAAATATTGTCAGTCTAATCATGGGAGTCCAAATCAACATGAAGTCTAAAATATTCTGAAATCCGTCCCAGTCAATAGTAGAGTTTTAAAAAATTTGGAGGGAGTTTTGTAGACTGTCTAAAAATCATTGAAGGTAAGTCCTCAAACGTGGACCTCACTCCAACACGAAGATCACGTTTTCACTCAAACACAGAGCTCAACCAAGCCCATGTTCCCACTCAAATACAGAGCTCAAGCAGAGCCCGCGCCTTCCAACTCAAACGCGGAGCTCAGTCAGAGTCGCACTCCAACTTAAACGCGAATCTCAACCAGACCCGCATTCCAACTCAAACGCATAGCTCAACCAGGCCCACGTTCTAACTCAAACGCGGAGGTCAACTAAGCCCGCACGTTCTAACTCAAACACGGAGCTCAGTCAAGCCTGCGTTCTAACTCAAACGCGGAGCTCAGTCAGAAACGCGTTCCAACTTAAATGCGGACCTCAGACAACACCACATCTTAACTCAAACGCGGGCCTTTCAACAACAGAACAGAACCCGCGAGGGCTTTCTATTGTAACAGCCCCATTACTGGGTCAATTAACACCTACATAATGTGAGGAGTTAATCCCCATTATAAAGGATTCTAGGGGCAATTTTACCCCTGAATACCCTATAAATAGCCATGAAAGCTATTGAATGAGGATCTTCTTTTTTAAAGGAGCAAAATAGCCACAAAGTTCAGAAGTTTTGCGAAAGAAATTTCTTCTTTAAAAAGAGAACTCTAACACTTGTCATATCTAAGTAGAGTGATCTTACATCCTTAAAATGATCCAAGAGAAGCTTGTCGTTCAGCCGGTCAACAGAGAACAAGATTCACTCTCTATCGCCACACGAAGAACCCATCCTTAAACAAAGAGGAGATTCAAATATACATCCCTCTTTTGTAATCAGAATTATTTCATTGTAATATTTCATCCACCTAAAGAAATTTTACTTCACATCTTTCCAACCAAACAGGGCAGAACATCTAGGCGAAGGACGACTTGATGTGCTACTGTCGAGGAGGTGGGGAAGTGAAGACGATGGTTTGGCTTTGAGTGAAGGGAGAGAGAAGGGAGATAAACAGGAGGGTTTTGTATTTTTGGTGGATTTTTTTGTGTGGATTTTTGAGAAAGATATAAGGGAGAGATTGTAATCACCTAGATGGGCGTGAATAGGTGATCCGCTAATCAAATGAAAAAATTAAAACTTAATTAACAATTGCACATAAATAAAACTACAACAAACATAAAAAGAAATTAAACACAATATCTAGCATGTAAAGATGATCACGATAATAAGTATGCAGGATATAAATAGAGAGTTGAGTTGAGAGAGAAAGTTAAGCAATCGCAAATACGAGAGATTTGTTTTGAGGTTCGAGCAACTTGCTCTACGTCCGCGCCTTCACCGCAATAAAATTTTTTCACTAGCTCGATCCGGCAAGATCACTTGGTATCGCAACACCTACAAGTTCTCTCAAGAACACTCGGCCCGCGATTCCCTCATTCGTTCCCACAAGAATTACAAAACGAAGCCGCAAGTTTGTTCGAGGACACAATCTCTAGCCACTTAATACAATGGAAAATAACTTGTGATCAAGACTCTTAATCACAAAACAAACTCTCACAAACAAGAAATCCCTATGGGATAGATATAGAAGTGATACCTCAAGCTTGTGTGAGAAAACTAAGTGATTAAAAGTTGAAACTCAAGAAAACTCTTTTGATAAATTCTCTAAAAGATATAGAAATGAGGCTCTAAAACTTGTTGAAAAACTCTTTTGAGTATAGAAAAATAATCTTTTGAAAACCTTAGTTAAAACTCAACCCAAAAATCCCTTTATATAGGCACCAAATAAAAACTAGCCATTAGGGCAAAACTAGGCCAGAAATGGCCTAGCGGTTGACCACCCAGCAACTATGATTTTCGCCATTGGGACCTGTCGGTCGACCGCCCGGTCGACGGATGTGAGAACAGATTTATTCTCACAGAAGTTGATACACTACCCGGTCGACCGATCGAGAGGATACTGCTCTGTTAATCGGTCGACCGACCAGAGCGAGCAAGTTTGCTCTCAGGTCATCGATCGACTGCCCGATCAATCATGTGCATAAGCCAGTTGACTTATGACACATCCACTCAATCGCCTGGTTGATCAACCAAGGCCAAAAACATATTTTCATTTTTCCTTTTAAAAAATCTTTTTAAAAATCAAAATAAATTCCTATAAAATCTACAAGAATAAGTTCATGTGATACTTTAGAGTACAAATATGTGTGATCAATAATCAACACATATTACAAACATGTGAAACTTCTTTTTTAGATATCACATACAATTTTGAAACATAAACTATATAAAAAATTATTTTTTCAAAACTTAAATTTTAAGCTTGAACAAGTTAAACCAAAACTTGTATAAAATACAAAAATAAGTTTTTCAAAACCTATTGAAGAACAAATGTTATAGACAAATTACAATACACATATCAAATAATTTAAACTTGTTTTTAAGATTTTTTCTTATAAAATAAACTTTTAATAAAATTAAATCTATAACTCATCAAAATAAGTTTCTTTGACAAATAGAGCTCTTATACGTGTGGATAAAATCTAACACATATTCCAAACTGTAAAACTTATTGATTTAAGCTATAAATCATATAAAGCCCATAAATTCTGTAATCAATGAAAATCAATATAGAAAACTTTTGCGTGCGTGTGTAAACTTGAGCAATTAATGCTAATCTAAACTTTATAAAACTTCTAAATATTTACAAACTCTTTTACAAAACTTTAAGTTTTCTTTCTTGATCTTCTTCTCCTTGACTCGATTAAAACTTGATTCGTTTGAGCTAGATTCTTTTTTTAGTACATAATGTGTTTTTTGTATTTGAGCTCTTGAATCAACACATGTTAGCTTCGAATCTTGACTTTAAGTCTATTGATGAAGCTAAACACCAAATTAAGATCTTGATTAAACTTGTAGACTTAACATCACAAGATTATTAGTACTATAACTATATGAGTTAATCATCATCAAAACTAGAGTGATAAGCTTTTGGGCCAACAGAGATGAAGGTTAATTTTTTTTCTAGTTTTTTATTTTTTGAAATAGGGATTGAAGAATTGAGATTAAGGTTTCGTGAAGAGGATTAGAACTGGGATTATGATTTTATGATAGAATTGAGATTAGGATTTGAGAGAGTGGGAAAGAGATAAAGAGGTTAGAGCTTCATACCAAAACTTATTTGAATTGAGCTTCACATTCCAAATTCATAAAGAAAATTTTCAACGGTGGCGATCAGAGCAGGCCACGATAGTAGGAAAAAAAGAGGGAGTAGCAATAAGTGGTGGAGGGGAAGGTGAAGTCGGCAGTAGTGTCCTGCCTACTCTGGTCGCCACCTCTCTACTGCAGACCCCTACTATTATTGCCTGCTCTGGTCACCACACTCTTCCTCCTCTACTGACACCACCCCCTTTCTCTTTTGTTTTACTGTTTCTCTTGCCTACTCCCACATGTGAACACGTTGGAAGTGGGGATTTCAAGTTGTCTATCACTGAATTCTCTTATAATACATCTCTCAATAGGACAACAGATAAAAGGCCTCATGAAATCATTTAATGTCTTAAATCTAGGCAATTTATCCTACTGGTTAATAAGTCCTCCCTTGAGCCATTTTCTTAGAGGGGCATCCTAAGACAACAGAGAAAATTGATAAAATTTAGATGATAAAATTTTCTATAATAGAGATAGTGAAACTCGACGATATTTGATGCGTTAGAAAGCAAAATCACCTGTCGAGAATACATGGTTGGATTACAATAATTTACAGTAGATTGACCTAGTTGTGTTGGAATATTATAGAGCCTTTCTACGCCTAACTCGACGAGATCGGCGAATTCAGTAGTAGATAACTTGAAATCCGAATTTCCAGCTGTTAACATACGATGGTACGTAAGAGAAGCTGTAAAACAAAAGAGGGAGGGGGTGGTGTCGACAATGGAGGAGGAAGAGTGTGGCGCCCATTGAGTCTAGAATTGTTTGACTATACATATGAAAGTCCATCTACGTGACGTTACTAGTTTTAATTTATTTTCCTATTCAGTGATTGTAACTTGTTGGCGAAGCATGAGTTTAGTAATATTATTGTTGATTTTCGAACACTCGCACGTGTTTCACATCAGCTTTTTTACTTCTAGTATGATTAATTAAACATCAATGAATTTTCAATTTTCTAGCAAAATTAGAAATTGTAATAGTTAATTACTCAATCAATTCTAAGTTGAGAGTGGATATAAATCTTTTGGATTTCCTTTCCAATGGAAAATTTTAAGAGAATGAGGTACGGCGACTAGGTGCAAAAGGAATCTCCTAAAATTCTATAAATTCCCCAAAAAAAATTCCAGAAGACCTAAACTTATACGTACTAATGTATAATATAATTTTCATTTTTTTATATCTTTCCTTTTACTTTCTTTTCTTCTCACTGCAATTTCCTTTTATCCTTAGAATGCAAAGAAGTTTAGCATATCTTAATTCTAATCAAATAAAGGACTTTTTTCTTGAGTTTTATTAATCAAATGTGGATTCTTATTTCCAAATTGATTCCTGTGAATAGTTACTTTTTTTGAGAAGTTATGGAATCTATCAAAATAAATCAATTAAGTAAAATCAAGATTTTCTTTTTTGAGAAAATTAAGAAGATTGCAAAAAGAGTTGATATCAAAATTGTAATAATATATTTTCTACTTCAACTCTAATTAGGTAACTAATAATCTTCAAGAAATTTTTATTTCCCTAAACAAACTTAGAATTCTAATTATTTCATTAGTCAATAAATTTAATTTTTATAAATTAATTTTAATTTGATGGTTTTCTTCTTTGTCAGGCGAGGGGGGTGATTAATAATTTGATTTGATGGACTTTGTTTCCTTTGAGGAATTTTGGGTGATTATTTGTTAGTCAATAAATTAAAGTTTTATGATTGAATTATAATTTGATGGATTTTGTTTTCTATGAGAAACTTTAGAGTGATGATTGATGAGGTGATAATTGACTAACTCAATCAAATAAAAGATTCATGATTAAATTCCTGTTTTGATGGGTCACAGTAAAGATTAATGATTGAACTCTCACTAGTTTGATGGTTTTTTTTTACAAGAAACATTCTAGGGCAATGAGATGATAATTAATTAATTAGTCAACCAATTAAAGATCCACGATTAAATTTTAATTTGATGGCAGTGATGATTTGTAATTAATTAACTAGAGATTCATAGTTAATTTCTAAGAGACTCTAGAGGATTGAGGTAGTGTGACATGGTGCAAGAGAAATCTTTTTTCAAAATCTCTAAATTCACCAAAAGTTTCAAAGGACTCCAGCCAATATATTATACAAATAATATACAAATAATACATAATCTGCCTTCTTTCATTTTTTTTTTTTCCGTTTTCTTTTCTATCTTTTCTTTTCCTTTGCTTTTTAGGATAAACAGTAAACAATTTCCTTTCATCTTTGTGATTCACTGGCAAATATATTTTTATTTTGTTAATGGGAAATTGAATTACTTCTTCTCCAGATTTGCCTTACTATTATGAAAGGAAATATACATGAACATCATCATCATCATCATCAACAGCTTGTACAAATACCGTGATCCAGCCGAAAGGGAGTTGGACTTTGCAGTAGTGGGGGAATGCAACGTTCAGTTGGGGAGGGAGCCAGTGACGAGACGGTCAGATCTGACCTACAGATATCGCGATATGAGAGGAGCTCAGATGGCATCTCGGTGGTCTTTTTTTTCCCTTCTTTTTTTCCATTTTTGACGGTTCAAATTGTACATGTATTACATATTTGTACCCTTCTTGTTTGGTGATGGTTTTGATAATTTGGAGAAGAAGAAATTTCAGTATATATTTTCACAAAGCGTTACATCAATATATATAGGCATCTGGAGAGAAGAATAAGGAAATTATGCACGTCCAGATATAATGAACCACATGCCTATATACAAGAGGTCCAGATACAATGAACCGCATGCCTCACAAAAGGTCCATATAAAATGAACTACATGCCTCACAGGAGGTCCATATATAATGAACCACATGTCTATTAACACCCCCCTTAAACTCACGGTGAATCAAACACCGAGAGTTTAACTAAGACTGCGCGAAACTGATGAGAGGTCTGCGCCTTGGTGATCGTGATCGGGACGAGATGGCGTAGTGGCTGCATCAGGCAGAGGCGATGACAGGTGACACATGCATACAAGATAAAGATGTCGACAACGAGAACTGGATATCGACGATCGAGACGAGATGTGGGCAAAATCGCCCACAAAGGGCAGAGGCGATCACTGATGGCGCGTGCATAATTAACGAGGACAGAGTCAGAATGACTCACGAAAACTCGACCACGTGAATTGTGCTGCAAAATAAACGAGGACAGAAGTAGGACTCACGAGAACTCGACTACGTGTATTGTGCAATAAGGTGGCAGAGGCAACACTGGAGGAAGAGGGACAAAACTCTCAGTGTCAGAGCAAGGTAGATCTCGATGGCAGATATCGCACTTGAGAGATCTCAGAGAAGAAAACCTCCACGCTGGAGGGATGACGGCCGAGGGTGACTGTAGAGGCAAGGGCCGAGGGCGCCGCTGGAGTAAAATGCTGTCAAGGTCGATAATAGCGAAAGATGGAGCCCGGTGCTAGACACAGTTGCATGAGCATGACCCAGCGCTGGCTCGTTAATAGCGTAGAACGATGATCAGCAGAGGAATGACTCTGATACCATGATAATTTTGAGAAAAGAAATTTCAGTATATATTTTCATAAAGGGTTATATCAATATGTGTGTGTGTGTGTGTGTGTAGGCATGTAGAGAGAAGAATAAGGAAACTATGCGCATCCAATGAACCACATGTCTATACACAGGAGGTTTAGATACAATGAACCGCACGCCTCACAGGAGGTCCAGATATAATGAATCACATATCTGTTAATATTTTGTTAAGTTCTTATTAATGAAACATTGGGGAATTTTGCCCTCACGATTTTATCTTTAAAAAAACAGCCTTTACAAATAAATAAAATATACGGAAATCTCATCAAAAAGGATTCATCACCAAAATTGTTCAAAACCTCCAAGATACAAATTTGGATCCCCCTCCCCTGCATCCAATTTCACACTGCCACTTGCCCCTCCCAAGACTCCCTTTCCTTTAAAAAACAGTTGGGTTCCCGCCAATCTCTCCTCACCTCTCCTCTCAAATTCCCCCCACCATCCAATATCCTATCAATTTTCCCCTGTTTTATCTCCCCTGTTTCTTTTTACCTCCCTCCACCTCCTTCCTCTCTCACCCCCCCACCCCCAAAATCCCCATCTCCCCCAATTCCTCCCCTCCCCCTCCCTCTCTCTTGCCCTCGTTCCGATGGGCAACTGCTTCTCCAACGACAAATCTGAGCCTGCCCCTGCCTCGGACGACAACTCCTCTCCGTCTTCCTCCCAACACGACACCTCTCAACGGGCCTCCAGCCCTCCCCCTCCCGCTGCCGCCTCCTCCTCCTCCTCCTCCACCAAGCCCGCCAAACCAGCCCCTATAGGCCCGGTCCTAGGCAAACCAATGGAGGACATCAAGAACACATACACGGTCGGCAAAGAACTCGGACGGGGCCAATTCGGTGTCACCCACCTGTGCACGTTGAAGGCCACCGGCCAGCAGTACGCGTGCAAGACCATCGCCAAGAGGAAGCTCGTCAACAAGGAGGACATCGAGGACGTGAGGAGGGAGGTGCAGATCATGTACCATCTGGGAGGGCAGCCCAACATTGTGGAGCTCAAGGGGGTTTTCGAGGACAAGCATTCGGTGAATCTTGTCATGGAGCTTTGCGAGGGAGGGGAGCTCTTCGATAGGATTATCTCCAAGGGGCATTATACGGAGAGGGCTGCCGCTTCGTTGATGAGGACCATTGTGCAGATCGTGCACACGTGCCATTCGATGGGGGTGATTCATAGAGATCTCAAGCCCGAGAACTTTTTATTGTTGAATAAGGAGGAGGATGCCCCATTGAAGGCGACCGATTTTGGTCTTTCTGTGTTCTTCAAACAAGGTATACATACAGACTCCTCTTTTATGCAATTTACTTGATTGGTTTTTGTGACACCCTTATTTTGTAATCTTTCTTAATTTCAGTTCTTGTTGAATAAATACCGATCACTATGATTTTTGTTAATCAAGTTCTGTGATATATTTCCTTGCAAAGTCTATAAATAAAATTACTGAAGTTGTCAATTTAATTTATGATGTTTCTTCTGACAGTTTGTCACATATAATGAATAAAAGACCACCTGCACCTTCTTAATTTCCCTTTCCAGATTTGAACCCCTCATGATTCAATCTTGCATATGCTCAAATCATTGATATGTATAATGCTTGCGCGATTTGGTTAATTTTTATTAGAAAAAATGAATTGCAGAAATCATGCATTGATTATTTATATGTTCTCATTAACCATGATCTCAAGTCATCTGTTCCGATTCATACAAATTCGACATCGTTTTATCTTAAACAATATTACAACTATTACATTGTCCTTCAGAGATGTTGACTAACAAAGTATTGATAAACAGACGAGGTCTTCAGAGATATAGTCGGCAGTGCCTATTACATTGCACCCGAAGTCCTGAAGAGAAAATACGGACCAGAAGTCGATATATGGAGCATAGGGGTGATGCTCTATATTCTTCTATGTGGAGTTCCTCCTTTTTGGGCAGGTAACTTGTTCTTCTATCTCACCGTTTCCTGTTATTTGTACTCAGATCTAATAATTATATTGATCCGAATCTGGATTATGATTTCAGAGTCGGAAAATGGAATCTTCAAAGCGATCCTCGAGGGACCAATTGATTTGAGTAGCGATCCATGGCCAAACATCTCAGACGGTGCAAAGGACCTTGTCAAGAAGATGCTCAGTAAAGATCCTCAAAAAAGACTAACAGCCTTCCAAGTCCTCAGTAAGTATGATGGTTTGGTTGGCAGAAATTGCAGCAAAGTGAATTATTTAGATCATATTAGTTATGTTTTATTTTGGAACAAACTCTTTTTTTTTTTTTACTGATCATAAAGTCCATTAGCCTATGATCATGTGAAATAACATGTGTATTACTCACTTCAGATCATCCATGGATCAAAGAAGATGGAGAGGCACCAGATACTCCTCTTGATAACGCTGTCCTCAACAGGTTGAAACAATTCACGGCGATGAACCAGTTTAAGAAAGCAGCTTTGAGGGTAAACCAATTCGCTTTGCTCTATTATCATCTAATCATGAAATGATCAAAAAATTTCTCCTACATGTGAACAAAATATCGGAAGAGTATAATGTCGGAAAACTCTAAAGACTAATGAATTCATATTCTTTTTGACTCTTCAGGTAATAGCCGGGTGCTTATCAGAAGAAGAGATCCGGGGTCTGAAGGAGATGTTCAAGAGCATGGACACTGATAACAGCGGGACCATAACTCTTGAGGAATTGAAAGGAGGTCTTGCCAAGCAGGGAACAAAGCTAACAGAGCTCGAAGTTAAACAGCTTATGGAGGCTGTAAGTTTCATTGAGAGAGAGTGAAGCTTCAGATTGAGACTGCCAAACCTTTTTTCCCTCCTCTAATGCACTTTCCTGTTCTTAACACAGGCTGATGCTGATGGAAATGGGACAATCGATTATGAGGAATTCATCACCGCAACAATGCATTTGAACAGAATGGACAGAGAGGAGCATCTGTACACAGCATTCCAGTACTTCGATAAGGATAACAGCGGGTAAGTGCTGTTATCAGTTTAGCAGGAATATTAGAATTCATTATTGGATTGCATACTGATTCAAGTTGTTGCCCCCTGTAGTTTTATTACAAGAGAGGAGCTTGAGCAAGCCCTCAAGGAGAAGGGACTGTACGATGTCGAAGAAATCAAGGATGTCATTGCAGATGCTGATGCTGACAACGTAAGGGTAGAGCTAAACTGGTAAAATTCAAAAATTTTAAAATAGTACAAGGATGCTAATCTGAGTTTCTTCTGCCAAGGAACAGGATGGAAGGATCGATTACGAGGAGTTTGTGGCGATGATGAAGAAAGGAAACCCTGACGCTAACCCGAAGAAGAGACGGGACGTAGAATTCTGATCAAACACAAAACTCAGAAAGATTGTAGGCTGATGAATTTGTCTTTGCAGGAGCTTACGGTTTTCATATCATACACACTATTGTTGAAATCATGAGGGTGTTTTGAGAGGGGGAATGATGAAAAAGAGCATTCATGGTTGTGTGAGGGCTTTTCAATGTGCAGTGTTCTTAGAAATCTATCAATGACATTTGGGGGGGCGCAAATTATTTCTATGGATTCTGGAATGATGCGCATTTTTTGAATTTCTCGAATGGTTTCGGGAAATAATAGTTACTAATTTGATGAAAATATTATTGGAATGCCTAAGAATATATTTTAGTTACTATGTTCATTTTAGTATCCAACAGCAACTGGATACTTGAGCTATTGTCATACATCAAATCTTTTTGAGGCATCGTGAAGTCAACTAGCACATGAAATTAAATCCCCACTCTTTCAGAAATGTATGAATTGAGTTCCAAGAAAAAGCCATGGGATCATCCTAGTGAACAAAACCATACCACTGGAAATGTTTTGAACCTAAGTGAACATTCTCATTATGTCTTGAATAACCAATTAAACTAGTAAGATGTGTTGGCGTTCGCGGTCAAAACGCTGCCTTTAGAATCTTGTTCTTGATGACACTTGAAACAGACAAATAAAATGATCAACGCATCAAAAATAATGTAGCGCAACAACACAAATGAACACAATAATTTACGTGAAAAATGTAAATGAAAAAAAAAAAAAAAACCACAAGTTGAGCTTGGAACTCGGAGGAGGCTTCACTATGTCAGAATCAGTAAAAGGGTAAAAGGCACACGGCACACCCGACTACCCCAACTTCCGTCGTACTTAGCTCACACACACCCACCTTTTACAAATTTAATGCCAGAGCCCTCCTCGAAGAAGAAAGAGAAACTCTCCTCCACTTGAACACCCTTTATCTCTCAAGAGAAAATAAGCGAAACACACTTCTAACCTAAAATCAAGAATATACAAATTGCTTGTCAATTGCTTTGCTTCTTGTTCGCTTGCCTCTCCACAACAAGGAGCGAGCATGCCTATTTAGACTTGAGTGAACCCTCTAGGTCCTCACAATCTTCCCACCTCTATGCATGCATAGGAACTCCGGGGACTTAACTCTCTGAAATTCCTCGTGTAAATTCATGCACCCGGAATTTGACTAGATATGGTATTTTGATTGCGGGTAACTCCTTCAATACTACTCTGATTTTAGTGATTCAAAACTTGACAGACAAATGAAACAATTCTCTACAACTTTTGTATTGAAGATCGACTCAAATAAAAACTGTACAATACTCTAAATGTCCCAAGTACTTGACTGAATTCAAAAATTTTTTAAACCAACTCGAACAAGTCGGAATATCAAGCCAACCGCTAACAAGATGATGATACTAATACCCAACTCGGCTAAATTAGTTAACAATTAAACAAATACAATTAACTTCATTCTTCATTTGATCCCAAAAAAAAAAAAAAATCTTAAGATAACCTTGAAAGTGTTTTTTTGGGTGCCCCGCCCCTCCGTCCGCTGACTTTGTCAAGACTCTTGTTACATCACAGAAAGGGAAATAGATATCAAGCCAATTTGGGATCATAAAATTAACACCTATTCTCTCTCATAAAAATAAAACTTAAATAATAAATAAAATAAAATAGCATCCATCTCTTCTCTCCCTGACCCTGATTGTAGATACACTTTATGTACTATAGACACTGGAGCAGATACACTCCCTCAATTTTTTTTTGTTAACAGGCAGACTCCCTGTTTTCATTTTTTTAATTCAAATTGGGTTAATTTCATATTTTTTTAATTCCCCAACTACCCTTTAGCAATATTACTCTTCTATATTAATTGTTTCCCTCTCCTCATGTGAAATTAACCCAATTTAAATTAAAAAAATATGAAAACAGGAGGAGTATCTGTTAATAAAAGAGTTGAGAGGGTGTATCTACTTCAGTGTCTATAGTACAGATATATCTCCAATTAACCCTTTATCTTTTTATCATTACTCGTTTATTTGTAGTAGTAAATAAGATTGGTATTATTTTAAATACTTAATTATTTATTCATAATAGTACTTTATTAATGTCATGAAACAATTAACATCAATAGTGTAGACAATAAAAGCAGCACATGAAAATCATTTTTATTGATACAAATTGAAAATACAAGTGTTGGAGGAAACTCTAAAGGAGACCAGATCCCAAATATCTTAGCTGAAACGACAATTGTCACTGTCCTGTGAGCAACATAATTAGTGAATCTCCAAGCAAATGAGAGAGAGAACTCCTTTGACTGATTCATTACCCAAGCACATTCCTTGATTGTCTTATGCACCATGGGTAATGAATTTAGTGAATTATATGGACAAATATTGCATGTGAGATTGGATACAACTAGGGAACAATTAGGTGTAAACAAAATTTTCTGAATAAGAGGAAAGATTACATTGATACCAAAAAAAAATCCAGAAATAAATATAGATTGTAACTTTGCATGTGACTGGGTATCATAGGTATAAATAAAACTCTCCAAATATAGCAAATCAAAATAGGCCTTCTGCATGCTAATTTTATCCGCTCATAAAAGCAACAGTAGGCTCAGTGAAGTCTGGCTCACTCGTAAAAAGGTGAGAGTGAGTTGTGGAAAATCTCAAGATCAAATTCAGCTCCCACTTGTGTTTCAAAAAAAAAAAAACAATAATAGATTATATTTCCACTATATCAATGTTATTCGTATGATTTTCAAAGTTTATATAAAATTTTGCTTTAAATAGAAGACTAAAAGCACACGTTAATGTAATTTCTATTGAATTATGATTAGTGGTCTTTGTGTTTTCTGTAAAAAGAATTTAAAATTAAGCTTTCAAATAATTTTATTATTTTCCGTTTATTTTAGTATGCTATGTTTTGTTCTCACTATTTGTAATTGGAAATCATATTTGAATTATAATTTTTCTGTATAAAATTATGAATATTAATTTGGTTAGTTTCTAATTTGTATTTAGATCTATAACTGTAATAAGTAATTTATATTCTCAAGATTGATAAAGAATTTCTGTTAAAACTAAATATGTGTTTCCTAATCTAAAACAACCCTATATTAAAAAAAGAAATAAGTAAATCAATTTTACCGAAAACTACTAGCTGAGTACCTAAGCAAGACTAATTTCACCATGAAAATCAATTCTAAAGACATATTGTAGTGGTCAAAATTTGACCCGCACCAGGATGATAACATGTATCCAAATTACCAAGCAGTTCTCCTGAAACATCCACAACTCTCAAGTACATCTTGAAGCCTCTGCCACATCCAGCCTTTCTGGAGCTACCTACCATCCTGAAGACATTTCCGATCTGGAGCCGCATTTTACCATTCCGAGACTTTTACCACTCCGAGGTCTTATCACTCTGAAGTCCTCACCTCCTCTGGGTCTTCTCCACTTCGAGACCCTCTTCGTTCTAAAGGTTTCGGCTCCAAACCTGAAGCTCCAACAACTAATCATCCTTGATCTCCGTTGACAGTTATGCAGCTCCATCCTTCCTCACATTCATAACGTGTGCTGACAGTTACGGACAGTGTCAGATTTTCCGTATAAAATCCCAACTGACCGGTGCCGGTGATCACGACCGCTGCAACAAATCCAGTACATGCAAATCGTGCAGCTATAACAATCCTTCAATTCCGCCTCTATGCAAGCATCCATGTCAGATATACATGATCATTCTTCTTCAAGGAGAAGGGGTCGCTTCCCTAACCTTGAGAACGCGCGCACACCCCACTGCACATACACCTCACTACACTGGAAGTTTTCATGTTCCAGTCCACCATTACACACTAGCAATTTTCCTGTGCTAGTACATCTCATTACACTTGCAGTTTCTCTGTGCTAGTCCACTCTTTCACCACACTGACAGTTTTCATGTGTCAGTGCTTTTTTCCTTTCCACCTATCGATCCTCACGCCCGAGGGTCTTAGGCTGGCATCACGCCAGTGTTTCTAACCTGAAAGGTGTCTCTTCTCTGTATGCTCTGGCAGGTCTAATTGGGAGCGTCTATTTGCTTGTGGGGGAGATTAGTCCACTGCGAACTAGAGAGATTTTTCCCACCAGACATATAAAAAAATTCTAATAATTTTTTTTTAAGAAAAAAGCTCAGTTTGACTACTACTAGTTTCACTGCCTGCACGTGATGCACATGACTTTGACAAGTAAAAGAAAATATCCAAATTAAGTAATAAGTATCGGCAATTGCCTACACTTGAACACGGATATTTCCACCCACAGAACTGATAAAGGCACCAACTAAAAACTATGAAAATGCCATTATTTTTTTGACAGATTTAACCTCAGGAAAAAGTCCAAAATGCCTCTACTTCTTTCTCATCCTTCATCCTCCTCTTCACCTCCCGACGGCGGCCCCCCTCCTTCCCCCTATTGCCCCCTGCCCCCTCACCACCCCGCCTGCCTCCTCGCTACCCATTCCCCTCCCGCATGTTGTCCATCCCCCTTCCGCGCTCGCAGTGGGTTTTCCCTTCCCGCCCGCCCCTTCCCCTCCCCCACCCCGACTAATCTATTCGAAGACAGATGGCCGAATAGCTTTGATCTGTTTGATCACAGATGATCGAATATACTTTTTATGTTCGATCTGCTGAACAGATCAGCTCTGTTCGTCCATGACGTGGCTGAACAAACTTGTCGCAGGCGGGGGGGGGGGGGGGGGGAGGCGGGAGGGGAAGGGGCGGGTGGGCGAGAGAGCGAGGGGATGGACAGCGGGCAAGGGGGGTGGCAGGCGTGCGATGGAGGCGTGGGCTTAGTGCGGCGGAGAAGGGGGAGACGGGCAAGCGAGAAGGGGAGGTGGGGAGCAAATGAGGAGGGAGAGGGGTAATTTGGTCATTTTCAAAATTTTAATGGGTGCGTTAATCACTTTGGTGGGTGCCTTCATCTGGTGGTGCCTTCATCATTTTGATGGGCGGCAATGTCCGTTCTCCCACACTTTGCCCACATTTCTCCCTGGCACTGCGGATCAAACCCTTGTAGGATGACATCACCATGGAAGTTGACTGAATCTTGGTGTTGTGCAACCATGACATTGAGAATTGTGGAAGGAACAGTGATGGAGAAGTTAGCAGCGTGCTTGGCTTGCTGCGGTATTTCTTCGAACACATGGTGGGCGCAGTTTTTGATTCATGTTTCCTACGGCCTCACTGAAGGGATCTTCATGCTAGTTACATGGCATCATGCTTGTCAAAATGTAGCCCCGTCCTCACGGAGAGCTCCTGGTTAACCGAACCCCTCCTCCTAATTACAGCATTCAGCTTCCTCCCTCAAATTTCCAAATAAATGCAGTTTGTTCTTCTCTCCACCTCTCCTCGTGCCCCCTCCCTCATCCCAACAATGGCAACCCGTAGTCCGGAGGTACTTCGATCCATCAAAAGACCCATAATTTCATCGATCTTGATTCTTTATCGTCTGTTATTATTATTTGCTCTTACACTGTTTACATTCTTTCTTTTCATTCGCGCAATATTGCTTATATTTACATATATCTGACACATTATTTGATTGAACTTTGCCTCAATGTCGCCATCCTTGTGATCCTGTAGGATTTGTGTACATATTGTGAGTGAACTGAATGATCTGATCACAGCGTTGAATTGTGTCTGCCTCAGAAACCAGACTGGATGGCTGTGCCGCGATTCGGAGGGTGGGACCAAAGGCACGGAGGAGCACCAGACTACTCGGTGGTGTTCTCCCGGGCGCGTGCCAACCGCAAGGAGCACAAGAGCGGCATCACGACAGCGAGCTTTGGCAATGACCAGGAATTGATCGTTCCACCGTACCAGCCATATAATCAAGTGAACCACAAGGTAAAAGAATTTTTTTTCCTCCTGCCTTGAGATTGTGTAGAAAGGATGCAAGGATCGCGATATTGAGGCTGTGTGCACTTGCTATTTGTTGTTATATATTCTATATAAATGCTTCCTCATTTGTATGTGACACACACACACACACACTTTCTATCCATAGCACTTTCATGCTAATTGATGTGCCCTTAGTGCATGTATATTATGTAGGAAAGATCAAGAGTTAGAGCAAAGGAAAATCTGCAGTCAAGTGTTATTGGTTTGAAAAAATTTTCCAAATTTCTTTCTAGTTACAAGAGAAATGACAACAACTTAGCTACTATTCCTAAATATTTAGGGAGACTCTGTGAATCATTCTTTTCCCATTCAGCTCTGTTAAGAGCTACTACCTCCTCTGTTAAACTTAATAGTCACCATGAGGTCCTTTGTTACCTAATTATATAATGCAAGCTTATCAGGAATTGCAAAATGGCTAGACATGATGCATTGATCAAAAAACCTATGTAAAAATTGGGCATCTTTTATTTGAGGCAGAAAGTAGCAACAATGACCAAAGGTATCAATGGATGCATTGTCTTAGCAAATGTCAGACTTGGAGAAAGAATAGAGTAGGCTCAAAGGTCAAGAGATAAGAAGGACCATAAATATTAAGTCACCACAAACCTCAACCTTGACCCACCCCGGAAAGAAATCTAAGGAAGAAAACAACAATCTTTAGGAAAATAACATGTTTGTAAGATTGCATGAATTCAATGAAGCTAATGTACTTGTCTAATGTGCAAATTATGTTAACCATAGTGTGAGACATGTTACATTGTCCATCCTATTGATATGTTGCACATTCTACTCTTTTGATCTTCCATGCGAGAATCATTTTGCTCCTAAGTACTCCAATAATGATAACTAGGGATCTCCCTTTCCAAAATATGGATCATCTGGATAATGTGGTTCAACTCAATGGCCTCATGTAAAGATGATTCAGTGAGAAATATTAATCACTATGAATTATATATGAAGATTATAGGAAAGTGTTGTGAGCCTTACTTCCGTATACATGGTGATGATCAGAAACACTCTTGACCAACATGCAAGATCCCGTTTCACAACCCAGAAAGAATGCCTTGAAAGGAAACCATAAAATTTTACCTTGGAAGTAATTCCTTTCATGTAAACAAAGACAAATCTAGTGGAGATGAAATCCACTGAGACATAGATTGACCATCTCCTTTCTGTCCAAAAGGAAGGAGGTTTTAAACACAAAATTGAGATCAAACAACAAACACAGAGATTTAACGAGGTTCAGAATAAGTCCTATGTCCTCGGTGTTCACTTTTTCGAAAGAGAAAGTTACATAATACAGAAGAGATCCGTAAATCTCAATCTCCTCGTCTCATAGATGTAGAATTCACATATGAAGAATAATCCCAGTTCGGCTGGAAGCAAACCATATAACGTAGAGTTCTTTTTCAATGAAAAATCCCAAAATACCCCTCAACAAGTTTGCATATAAAACATAATTGAATGAATACCAAAAAAGTTCACAAGTGATAGAATTCGCTTACTGCTCTCTGCTCAGCTCAACTCTGGAAATGTCCTGTAAACAATCTAGGGTTAGGATTCAAGACATCCCAACAAATATCACTCTTAATAAAAAGGAATCTTCTTTTATATTATGAAGCACGGACACGGATCGAGTGTCGGACACCACACTGACATGGACACAGGACACGACAAAATTCAAAAAAAAAGATACGGGGACACGACAAGAAATATTTTATTATTATTGTTGTTGTTATTATTATTATTATTATTATTATTATACATAAATAAATTTATAAAATCTCAATCAAGTAATCAATAAACTAAAATATCAATCAACACATGCTCAAACTATAAAAATCACAAGTTTATAACAATATTACAACCGAAGAACAAAAGTTCACAAGTTATCAACTATGTTAACCACTTAACATCACAAGTTCAAAACAAAATTACAACCGCCATAATATATCTCAAAATAAAGTCAAAGCTAGTCCAATGATTTCTTTATTTTCTCTTTCTCCATCATCCACAAACAATACGGCCTCCATCATAGGCTCATCAAGAGAAAAAGTAGCGAAATCTAAAACACTGGCATCCTGAAATGAGTCAAAGCCATCTCCGTCAATATCCCACGTTTTTATTTCCTTTTCATTATATTCTACTAATTTTTGAAAAAAACAAACGGAGATTGTTATGCACAATACACCGTGTCAGGGTTAAGTTATTCCTTTTTAAGGAGTGAATAAATGAGTATGCATTCCAATTCCTTTCACAATAAGAGGAGGAACATGGTTGGCCTAAAAGCTTTAAGGCCAACACTTGTACATTTGGAGTTGATGAACCATAAAGAACCCACCAACACTTCGGATTCACAAATCCTCTATCATGGAGAGCACTCAAAGTGCCCAAAAATATAACATACTCCATGCTCACCGCCCATCTTTATTCGGGGTTGGGATAGTATCTCTCCAAACACTTGCTTCTTTTAGAAGAGATCTCTTCATCTTGATGTGGAGCTTGTCGACTTATATTCTCATTAAGTCAAATATCATGATAATACCTATTAATATAAAGAATAACCGCATTAAAGAATGTCACATTAAAGACAATAAATTATAACATAAATTTAGAAATTATCTTGGTTCAAAAATTGTGCCAAACATTGAAGTGGTGTGTTACTCTTATTCCATCGATCATCCAAAATTTGATGCACAACATCATAAAAAAGCGATTGCTCATTTTTCCTTTTTCTTGGTGTCGATAAATGGCACTTTTATCTTTTCGATTGTTATGTCCCACATGTCATACACCAAATGAAGAGATGGTTTGTCGGTGTTGGTGACCCTTATTGTGTCATAAATTGGCTCGGTAAAGACAATGATGTAGTTTATCTGGTCCCACCACAAATCATTTAGGACTTTCTATTTAACAAATTGTGCTTGTCCCATATCATCATCTTATACATGTTTCATCGATCACTAAAGACCAAATCTTGAAGGTTTCTTTTGATGACTTTAATGAAAAAACACCTAGAGGGGGGTGAATAGGTGTAAGTGCTAATCTAGAACTAAATGCAAAACTAAGTGCGCTAAATAAACGGAAGCTAATGCAAATTATGCACAAACTAATACAATACAACAAGTGTAGCCGAATTCCCCTTGCGAGGCTCTGGACTAACTCCCCTTGATTCCCTTGAAATGGGTTGAGGTGCTATGTGAAGCTCTTGTTGGATGAGTATAAGTTAGGCACACACACACAAGCAATCCAAACAATATGAAATACACACAATCAAGCCAAGCATATAAGTATGAATTGCAATATAAAAGATGCAAGGCAACACAAGCAATGTATAAGATATGTATGCAATGAAAGAATGATGCTTGAATGAAATGATGCTTGCACAAAGTAAAGAGAGTAGAGTTGAGAGAAATTGGATCAAACGCTAACACAAAGATTTGTTTCGAGGTTCGAGTACCCAACTCTACATCCCCGCCTACACCACCGTGTAGGATTTCCAATCCACTATAGGAGTACCGAACTCCTCTCTCAACTTTACAAAGCCACCGAGGCTATACAACCACAATCCACCTCTACCGAAGAGGGATAAGGCCCGTAGCCAAAACAAACACAATCACCTCTACCGAAGAGGCTCACAACCAACACAATCACCTCTACCTAAGAGGGATCCAAACCAATACCAGTCCGATCACCTCTACCGAAGAGGGATTCACAAAAGTAAGGAGGGTTTACAATAAGTGGTTACAAAGACCACAAACACAATCTTTCTTTCTTTTCTCTTTTCTTTTTCCACAAAAACAAGATCCTAATAGATTAGGATAGGTGATAGCTCAAGTGTGGAAACAAGGTGTTTTTGAAAACCAGCAACAAAGAAAATCTACTTGGGAAATCACTTGTAAATGATAGAAAATGAAAACAAAACAATCTCCCAAAACCCTAACTTTCTTTGATTTTACAAAACCCAAAAACAAATAAGATGAAATCTTTTTGACTTAAAAACTCTTTTAAAACTCTTTTTAAACACTTCAGAAAACTGAAATTTTTTCTCTTCAAAAACTTGGCCAAAATCCCAAAGAGATGGGGTTTATATAGGCCAAAACAGAAACTAGCCGTTAGAGCTGAGCTGACAGCTCTGACAGGCAACGGTCGACCGGCCGGTCGACCGTCCAACGGTCATATTTTGACCCGTTGGAGCCACCGGTCGACCGCCCGGTCGACCCAGAAATCCAGAGAGCAGAACTCTCTGCAGCGGTCGACCGTACGGTCGACCGGACCACTGTGCTGCAGACGTGCACAAGTCTGTGCACGTCGGTCGACCGGTGCGGTCGACCGTCCCTTGGTGCGGTCGACCGTCCCGGTCGACCGACCAGCCTGTCAGCACAAAAATAAGATCAGAAAATTGGGAAAAATGTTTTATAAAAATTTTTTATCTTTTTCTAAAAATTCTATAAAACTTGTTTTTAACATTTTATATTGAAACATAAACATGTGATAAAAATTTTCAAGACATATATCAATCATATCAATTCATTTTTGTGTCTTGCCAATTTTATCAAAAATCAAAACTTGTATTTTTATCAAACTTGATTTTTTTTCAATAGGAAATCTGATTTTCCTAAAACTTTATAGAAATACAAAAACATGATATTTGAACATTATTAAGCATGATGCATATGGACATAGGTCCAATATACATTCACAAAATATATCACAGTTTTTGTTCTTTAATTTCAAAAATATGTTTTATACCAAAACATAAAACTACATGAATAGGTATGTCAAACTAAGTTTGTATAAGTCATATAAGCATGTATGTATATAGAGCACATCTAATATACATATAAAACATGTAAACTTGTTTTGATCAAACTATTCATGAAAACCAAAATCCAAATCATGAAATGTGTGTGTATGTGTACTTGAGCATATCAACTATACTAAACTTTACAAATGGATCTAAACACACTAAACTAACTATGGATACCTAAGTCTTCGAGTCATCAAGAAGACTTGCTCCAAAACTCCATCCATGGGCTAGGCAATGTGTGATCTTGAAGTTTTGGCCCTGGAATCACCATGATAACCTTCCAAACACCTTGTTGAAGCTAATCACCAACTAATATCTTGGTTAATGATCTGAAACTTAAACAATACAAGATTATTAGTAAACATAACTACATGAGTTAATCATCATCAAAACTAGGGTGGAAGGCCTTTGGGCCAACATTTAAATCTCTTCAAAATGATAATCTAAGAAGCAAATCTAGTTTCCGCCACCGCAAGAAGTTTCATCTTGGAATGGTTATTGAACATGGCAAGTCTCATGGAATGGTTCATGATAAAATTCTTCATAATTAAGGCATCATTCGAGACCTTCATGATCCAACTATATTGAGCATAAACTATAACATTTGCCTTCGTATTTTTAACTGTAAAAATATTCTTAAGTGCAAGATTCAAAGTGTGCACTACACAAGGAGTTCAAAAGATGTGATGATGCTTGCTCTCCACAATAGCACCTACAGACTTACATGCAGAGTGTTATCGGTTATGATTTGGATGACATTTTGAGGACCAATCTCTTTAATGCAATCTTCAAGTTTCTCCGCAATGTAATGTCAGTTTTTCACTTCTCCCTCGACATTTATGGATCTTAAGAACATCGGGTCACTTTTGGTAATCGCCATGAAATTAATGAGAGGTCTCTTTTGCACACTTGCTCATCCATCACTATAAATGGAGACCCCTTTTTGCTTTTATGTGGCCCTGATGGGCTCCATCAACCCCTCTACGTGAGATTTTTCATGTTGCAAGAGAGTGATCCTCAAAGAGTTGTAGCCTGGAGATTTGTAGCCGATGATTGGATTGTTTGTGGCAAATTTAAATACTTTGACATACCATAGATTCTTTGTCAAATTAAATAATAATCTACCGGTACAGAACATCCTCGTAATATGCAATCTAATTCATCTCTTGCCTCTTTATTGAATGCTTGATCCATAGTGTTGACCCCCCTCCTCTTCTTCGGTGCACTTGGACCACTTGCACTTCTACTTGTCACACTTGACGTTAATAATATTGACAATGTTACGTTTTTAGGCATAGAAGCCTTCAATCTTATTTTTTTTCATTTTCACTTACTCCATCTCTTTTGCCATATCTCTTATGTTATCGGGTTTAATCATTGCATACATCTTTATTTCTTGTCCGCTTATCCGCATGAAATGGGCCTTGACTCTTGAATATGATCCATTGAATAATTCAAAGCAATAACTTCCAATTTTCTCCTCCCTTTCAATTTTTTTAGTTTAGCTACAAACTTTCAAAGAGGTGCATAATCATCCACCGGACCACTTGGAGAACCTTCTATCAAAGTCATATTGTTCTAATTTCTAAACACAACAATATTATGTCAAAAAAAGCATTGAACAAATTATTGAGATAAGATAACCACACAACAATTAAACTCAAATCATACATTGTGTATTAATTTCACACATCAATTAAACTCAAATTTCTACACAATCATACATCAGTTACTATCAAAATCCTACATCAATTAAACTCAAAATTCTATACATAATCATGCAATCTAATTAAATTAATTAAATCATTGAATCTGCTCATCGTCTCTCAGTCTCTCTGATCTTCTCTCTGTCTCACTGCTCCTCTCTCTCCTTCTCTCATTGCTCCTCTATCAGTCTCTCTGCTCCTCTCTTTCAATCTCTTTGTCTCACTACATCTCTCTGCTCTTCTCTCCCTCACTCTCTCTGCTTTTTGTTCCTCTCTCTCAATCTCTCTGATCCTCTCTCTGTCTCACGTCAGAGAGGGGTAGAGAGGCAGAGAGACAGAAAGAAAATAAAGGGGCAGAGTGAGAGAGGGGGCAGAGAGGGGCAGAGAGCAGAGTGAGGGGGCAGAGAGACATAAAGCAAAGAGAGTGAGTGGCAGAGAGAGACAGAGCGGATGAGGGGAAAGAGAGATGGAGAGGGGCACAGGGGAAGAGAGATGGCAGAGAGAGATGGAGAGGGGCACAGGGGGAGAGAGATGGCAGAGAGAGACATCAGAGAGAGATGGAGATTACCTCAGATGAGCTCCACACCATGATCTCCACCAGATCTACCACTACGAGCTCCACCGCCACGTTCTCAACCAGATCCACCAATAGAGAAAGGATCTTCCTCTTCGCAGATAAGAGGGAGAGAGGGTCTCGCCGATTGAAATTTGGGAGGAGAGAGGGCCTCGCCGATCAGAATTGGAGGGAGAGCGAGAGGGAGGTGGAACTGAGAGAGGGAGATTGAATTTGGGGGAGAGAGCGATTGCCGATCGAATTGGGGGAGAGGTGGAGAGATAGAAAGGAGAGATGATGAGGTCGAGAAATGAATCGAACGGATCGATCGATTAGGGTTTTGTAATCGATCGATCGGGTTTCGCTCACCCGCGCCCGCACCCGTCCGCCCGCACTCGCCCGTGTCCAAGCCAAATCCGACCCGTGTCGAGTCCGTGTTCACGCTAAAAAACAGACGGTTTGAGCTGGACACAACCTGAACCGTGTCCAACACGTGTTGGGTTCGTGTCGGGCATGTATTCATGTCTGATACGCGCCCGACACTAACACGCCGAGCATTTGGTTGTGTCCATGCTTCATAGATTTTATATAAAGAATGATCATCTATGGAAAACATTTAAAAAAGGAGACCCAAAAAGTCAATTTCATTCGCAAATTTGATTTATGATTTGTCTTAATGTTATGATCACCTCTCTTGTTTCTTTTTGGCCGAGGCATAGCCTGAATTTTGTTAATAACAAAAAATAAGTACAAAGATTTAAAATGAAATACAAGATTGAGATAGAACCTTGGTTCCTATCCAACCCATGTCTTATTAACCAATTAATATCTTTTTTATCAATCTTCTTACAATGTTGTATATGACCATCTCTCTTGTTGATAATGTGTTTTATCAAAAATTCCCCGTTATGGTCAGGAACAATAATCGGGCGAAGAGATAATGATTTTATATTAGCAAGCAAGTAGCATCAAAAATACAGGGTCGCAAGAGAGACCGAGGGGGAATAAGAGATGGCAGGCTATTATGATGAAGATAGTGCTTCTCAAGAGAGAATGTTGAACTATGTGTGCCATTTCTGTGGCCGGCATGGCCATTGGAAGGCAGCCTGCACAATGAGTGTTGTGTGCTTTATCTGCCGGAAGCCGGGGCACATCGCAAGAGTCTACACGTGTCGAGCGGTGAACAGAGGCTACAAGGAAGCAAGAAGGGGAACGTCAAGCGACGTTGGTGTTCGAACCTGCGGGGGTCCGGGAGGCTAGTGGCTTCTGGTCGAAAGATTGACAGCCGGAGTGACATGGTCCTGCGGTTCTCCCTCTCCTAGGGGGTGATCGCTGGCCTGGTTGTAGGAAGGACACTAACACTCTGTTTTCAAGCAGAGACCATGGAGGTGGAGGGTAATAGTGGATGTAGAAGAAGCTTCGCCGAAGTTGTGAGCGGGGGTACGAAGCTATCGGAGGAGTCGTTCGAGTTTCTGGTGCTTTGAATCTCTGCGCAGGCGATGGGTGAGGAGGGGGAAATTGGGTTACCCCTACCACCAGAGCACCACCGAAACGGGCGGTTAAAGCAACGGATCTTGGCTACGATGCCTCCTTGGCAATGCATCAACTACAAGGGGGGCGTCTGCTTCTCACCCAAGGTATATGCGGCCGAAGACGACACTCTTCGACGGAGTTGGCAAGCGGCGCCGAAAGAGGTGCATCCCGGGCAAGCAGCTGAAGACGAACGCCGAGAGGACAAGGACAAGGACGACGGAATTGATGTCTTGTCGAAGGACATTTGTACGATGGGGACAAAGAGCGGCAGTGGCAACGCCGAGCAGCAGTGCTGTCGGGTGCGGAGATCGAGGATTTTCAAATTCGAAATCAAATGGGGGGGTGACCGTTGAAGCGGTTCGGGTTCAGTGGAGGGAATTGAGAATCGCCCCACTTCCTGGGTCCGACCCAATTAAAAGAGAGAAGAGATGTGGCAGCTTGTGGCTCCCGGATCGCGGACCAGATGGTAGATGAAATGTTCAGGCAGGGATCAGGGAGAAGGTAAAAGTCCTCGAGTTTGCTGCTACAGAATGCTCCCGCGAAGAGTTTAGATTGTTTTTGATCACCGGGTCGGTCCGTTAAGGTCCCCAGGTGCGAGAGGGCTGGTTCTGAGTTGCAACTGTCGACATTAAGAAAGAGAGTGGGAGCATGCCTCGAGCCTTGAGGTATGAGTATGCAGGAATGTTTGCACAATGTGTAGGAGTGTGTTTGTTATGTGGTTAGGAGGTGTGTTTTTCGATACAAATGTGATGGTTTGAGGAAGGAGGAGTTTGTGGGAGTATTCTTTCCACCCTCTCTTGTTTTCCTCATTATTTTTAATTTAATAAACTTATTGGGGCTAAAGCCCCACCTTTCTCTCAAAAAAAAGCAGCATCAATAGTAAGCATTGATTTACCTGAATTCGATATGAGATGCATAATATCCAGTAGAAAAGAACTAGATAACCCTAAAAACTGGAAGTATAATTTTTTAAAGGAAGACGAAGACTGATTGCAAATTACAAGAAAAAGAATATGAATGAATGAACTTCATTAGTACACTGCTATCTCATTCTTTCATGTCATTTTCAAGCCCATACAGAGGAAGGTTGCATTAGATACCATACAGCGAGCACAACAAATATTTTTGAATCTCCATGAAACAAGTCATACAGAATATGTGTTCATGAACCCTGCAGAGCAACACCTCGCATGCCACCCCCTGAAATGTAGAGTGATTAAGGAGCTTAGACGATAATCTAACAGAAGAAAATGCTCTTAACATAGCTAGGTGGATTCTTGTAGCACTTTTCAAAGGCTTGAGATAAAGGCTGTTTCATTGTTGCTTCATGATTAGTTTATGAGAAATTCATTCCACTCAAAATGCTACAAGATAAAAAAAAGAGTCTTGGGAGAAAAAAAGTAGTGCTAGAAAATAATTTGAGCCTTGCAAAACCAATATCTAGAGTTATTAATGTTAAAAGTAAGCAAAGTCTGGGTAATAAGTTTCTTTAGCAGTGACTAATATAGCATGGGGGTTGAAGTAGAATATATAGGATTAAGGCCAGTCAGGGTAGTTGCCGACTAGATTTTTGATCTTCTTCTTACAAAGAAAAGGAAGCTTCTCTTTCTGGGACAGAATGGATTCTGTAATCATTTCCAAGATCAGTGAAAGGCTAGGAAACACAAATAGGATGACACTGATGTGATTTCAATATGTATGCTCTGATACTAATTGTTGTGATTTCAGTGGAGGTCGCCCCGACGACCGAATCGATTGGGGCGGCGCAGCGGAAACAAAATCACAGGATCTACTAAGGCAACGTGAAGAAGAGGAGAAAAAGATATTCCAAAATAGATAGAAAGCCAACACATATTATAATGTGGCTCTACTGATCAAACAGATCGTGTGTACGTCTACGAGAGAAGGGAGAGAAATTGTATTAAAACTTTGGGAGAGTACAATAAAAATTACTTACACCTCACGCTGAGAAGTTACAAGCCCTTGATGGCCGCCAAGAACGGCGAACCCTTGTGGCTAAACTTCTTTCACGAATTTCTTACATAGATGAATTACACTCTTGGAAATTACAAATTCATAAGATTCTCTTGAAATACATTAAAGGCCACCCCTAAGGGGTTATTTATAAACCATAAAACTCTCCTAATTTTAAACAAACTCCTTCAATCAGAATAAAAAAAATTTGAATCCAATTCGGACTCAAAACACCTTCAATCAGAATAAAGAAAAACTTGAATCCAACTCGAACTTAAAATAGATTCAGAAAAGGAAACTGTCAAATCCGACATTAATCAACCTTCATAACGTATTCACATCATAATCCTAACAATCTCCCTCTTAACTTGAATACGTCCAAGTCCGAGAATAGCCATCATGTTCCATGTGCTCGCATCCACGCACAATTGAACAAACTTGACTTCATCTCTATCTCACTCCTCTTCTCCATAACCCCCTGATGGGGTTCATATCTTGATTAGGTAGAATAAGTTTAGGACCAACTTGATCTTTATTACCCAATAATCTCCTTGATCTACACAAGATTTATGAGAATTTGCTCCACCATATGAGTAACAATCTGAACTACCTTGTTACCCGTCTAGTCCCAATCTCCTTTCGGGGTACAATTGAACATCCGAGCTCGAATCCATCGTACTCTCTGATTGTTCCATAACCACCGCCTTGAAGCCGAAGATAACTGCAATGCACCAACTGTAACCTCTAAATTCCGCAACATATCACATTGCCGACACCTTCGGCTTGAAACATCACATGGGCCTCTTTGAAAACTTTCATAAGATCACCTTTTGAACTGAAATAGAATCCTTCTCTATGTAGGGCTCCAAAAGATATGAGATTGTATCTTGACGAACGCCTTGAAGAGTAGTGATGCATCCATCATGAGACCGAAACTGAATTGTTCCTTCTCCATCACCTTGCTTATAGCAGAATTCCCCATGAAGACTTCTCCCCTTGAACCGAAGTGCATGAAGAGAACATCTTCCTATTGGAACTGATATGCTGTGAACATCCAGAATTTATGACCCATCTATCTTTGTTACCAACTGGTCTGTCTGTAACAGATAGAATGTCGTACTGTTTTTCATCTCCTTCAACCAGTTCAGTGACATTAGCATCTGGTTGTTTCTTTTTCGAAGCCAACACTCAGATCTAATGTGCCCCTTATTGTGATAATAGTTGCACGTCAAATTCTTGTATTTTGAGTTATCCGTGAAACTTCCATTATTACTCTTCTCCCTTAAGTAATGAACTTGCCTGGAATCACGAGACTCACCCGTCAACTGGGTGTCAAATTTGTCGTTGTTGAGCAGATGCTCCTTGACCTCATTGACCTTGATTGTTGACTTACCTTCATAGATAGTAGCTTCTCTAAAACTCTTATCTGAAGAAGATAAAGAACACAGTAATAAAAGTGTTTGATCCTCATCTTCTATCTTAGCCTCTATCTTTTCTAGATCATTGATAATAGAGAAAATTTCGCAATGTGAGACTTGATAAGTGTACCTTCATGCATGCGGAGAAGAAAGAGACGCTGCTTCAGAATCAAATGATTCGCCAATGATTTCTTCAGATAGTGGTCCTGAAGTCGCTCCCACAGCGAGAACGTTATTTTCTCCCTAGAAAACTCATCCAGCACTTCGTCCGTCAAGTAAAGTTGAATAGCTGTCAAGGCTTTCTCATCCAACTCCTGCTAAGTTTCTTCCTTCATGTCTTGAGGTTTTTTCTTCCTCGAGTAGTGCTTTCTTTAACCCGCTCTGGGTAAGAATGACGTTCATCCTAATATGTCACCTGCTGAAATTGATGATGCCATCGAACTTTTGAATATTGAACATAATCGCAGACATCTTCAAGTTACCTTGCTCTGTTACCAATTGAAGTGATTTCAATCTGTATGTTATGATACCAATTGTTGTGGTATCAGGAGAGGTCACCCCCACGATCGGATCGACTAGGGCGGCACAGCGAAAATAAAGCCACAGGATCTACTAATGCAACATTAAGAAGAGAAGAAGAAGATATTTCAAAGTAGATAAAAACCAACAGACAATATAACGTGGTTCCACCGATCAAACAGATTGTGTGTACGTCTACGGGAGAAGGGGAAGAAACTTTATTGAAACTTTGGGGGAGTACAATAATAATTACTTACACCTCACGCTGAGAAGTTACAAGCCCTTGATGACCGCCAAGAACAGAGAACCCTTGTGGTTAAGATTCTCTCACGAATTTCTCACCTAGATGATTATACCTTTAAGAATTATAAATTCATAGTATTCTCTTGGAATACATTGAAAATTAACCCTAAGGGGTTATTTATAGACCATAAAACTTTCCTACTCCTAAATAAACTCCTTCAATCTGAACAAAAGAAATTGAAGCCAATTCAGACTCAAAATACCTTCAATCAGAACAAAGGAAACTTGAATCCAAATCGGACTCAAAACAGATTCAGAAAAGAAAACTGCAAAATCTGACATTAATCAACCTTCACGACATATTCAAGTCATAATCCTAATAGACACTAGAGTAAAGGTTGATCAAGATATGTAATCAAGTCCTTAATAAGACCCATACATCATGAATTTGTATTCCGCTTGATTCCATGAAACTATTTTAGTTAATTCCATTAATCTCTATTGAGTTAGGTCATCTAACTACTGGATGATGGGTAGTGTTCCCCTAAGCTCTATACTAGCACCATATACATCACCCGAGATTAGCTAGGTTGAGAAATGGCTTAGCAGTCGCCTATTTTAGATGGACATTACAGGAGAGGGAAGGAGGATGTTGTTGACACTTAAAAAAGACAAGATTCTTATTGGTCCGAACAATGTCTAAACTTGTTGACATTTACAAAAGACAAGTGACAGACGAGCTGAAGACCAATTTTTCCACCCATCTCCGAGGGACAAGGAAGCAACTCGGACTCCACTGATCCAGCAAGCAGACAGTGAACCCGGATTGTTTCTAAACAGACCTCAGCAGGTCTAAAGATGCTAGCACTTAGCATTGCATGAGCCCAAAGGATAGCCTCGCTTGAGAAGCTAATATCACTCGACTTCGCCTTGAAGCCATTCAAAGCCTCGCCAGGAAGCTGACTCGCAAACTTCGCCACAGAGGACTTCCAGCTCCGCCAAAGGGTTTCTTTCGGACTTCGCAAGAAACCGTCTCTAGCTCCGCTACGAGCTCAATGCGGACGGCTCCTCTATGAATCTGCCACGGTCAACCTTTGACCAATCAAATCTCCGGATGAGATCGGATCCAATCAGATCAAATCTAATTAAGGTCAAATCAGAGATCAAATTTGGCAGTTGATTGCCACAATCTCTTGACTCTTCTAAAACGAGTAAGAAGATCAGGGGAAATCCTCCAACGATATGGGAAGGATCAAGAAGATCAACCGACCTGCCATTTCTAGCTCCACAGAAGCTATCTTAGCCTCGCAGCAAGGCTACTTTCCAGATTTAAACAGATTCGGTTCAATCTGTTTCCATATTTTCAAGGGACGGTTATACCCTTGCTCTCCCTATAAATAGCCCGCCAGGGGCACAAGGAGGGAGGACTTCTTGGAAGAGCTTTTCTGAGACGATACACACACAAGAGGACTCCACAAGCAGAGGCTTCTTCATAACGCACCGTGCGCTTTCGAATTCAGAGACCTTTTAGAGAATTATTTTCTCTAATCAGGGTGTTGATACCCTAACATCGTCCTTCCTCTCAAGGAATCTCCGGAACCAGGCGAGAAGGAATTCCTTATTGAAGGCGATTTTGAGAAGCAGCAAGAGGGTTCTACCAACCTTCTGTTCTCTGATTCCCCGAACCAGGCGAGAAGGGAATCTCATTGCTCGCATCGTTAAAGGACAATGTGGTCGCGCGCTGACCAGACTCCTATCGGCATACTTCTCCAGAATCTCTGAGGAGATCTACTTGTAATCTTTTTAAGAATACTTGTAATTTAGCTCCTCAAACTCTTTTTTGTAAGTTTTCCCCCTTTGCAAACATAATGGAAAACAAGATGGCGACTCCGCTGGGGATGAAATTCTCCACTGCCGAGAATCAAGTGTCGCAATGCGACGAACAGACCTTTGGGTCTAACTCTGAATTCAGAAAGTCGGTGCAGCCAGAGCTTCTATGGCTATATCTTCAAGGAAAGTCTCTGCGGAGACTGAAAAGGTTCTCTGCGAACCTACTGCGGTTATTTGGCGTAACAAGGAAGCACGTCCGCAGTCTGATTCCTTTACTTGTGAGAACTTGGTGATTCAGTTCGATCAAGGGAGATTTGAAGAAGTCCTCTCTGGGGGTGGCCCAACGCTTCGAGCACGGAAGCATAGGAGGGTTTCCACGGCCAAGGTTTCAAATCAGAAACCGGAAGCAGAATCTGCCAACACCCCTCAGCCTCATGTGTGGCTAATCAGGTTCTTTGCGAACCTAAGTCTCCTCTGCCAAGGCGAGTATGGAAGCCTAAACAGAAGTCTCCGACCAAAGCTTCAGGCGTAGCTACGCCTAAACCGCGCCTCTCCCGCGAAGAGAAAGGCAAGATGCCTGTTTGCTCCAATCATAAAGTTACGACGGCAATCATACCATCGTCCAATTCAAGGGCAGCGATGCCTCGCGCCGGCCTCGTTCTCATGAGCGAAGCCACTGTACCACAGCGTACGCGCAGGGTCCATGACCGCGAAGCCGAAGCCAAAGTACCATCTAAGGCTAATTGCCTTCGCAACAGCATAGCGGGTAAAGCACCGCAGCGTGCTCCACTTTCCAGTGCGTCAAGCACTAAGTTCGCGTCTAATGGCGAAGCTAGAACCAAAGCACTATTCAGTGCTAATCCCGTCTGCAGGGATAAAAGGAGAAGGACATCGCCCTATGTGCGGTCCAAAAGAGCCTTTGCGCTCGATTGTAGGGACCCAACCGGGTTCGATTTGAGGAAATTGTTGACGGATAGACAAACCTCTTCCCCCTATTGCCAACACAGGGGATGTCAACTGCTGACACTCCACTCGGTCCATTGCCGGCTGGGACCAATCTCCGCCACGCCTCCAAGACGACGGTCAGTTTTTGATCGACTATCGGTACAAGTCCCGGTGAAACATCGCAAAAGGAGCATCTCGCGAGATCTACCCTCCGCATCCGTCAACATGACCGGAAGAGGACAAGAGTCCCCAGATCCAGACTACAGCCCAGGCTTAGGCGAAGTCTTGGTGCATGAAGAAGAGGGTGTTTTCTGAAACACTAGATTTAGGGTGGCGATACCCTACAATTACGAGCAGCCTTCTTCCTCGACGGCCCTAGCCTCGCCAGAGCCTAGGAGATCACTCCAACCGGCTGATGAAGAAGATGAAGATAGTGGGTACGCCTCTTCGGCGACAGTTAGCTCGGTGCGAACAGACAGAGCATCAGTCAATATGGCTGATAACGTCAACGACGATCTTCGTCGGCGCCTGGAAGCCCAGGAGCAAACTTCCAAGACTCAGCAAGAGGCTCTGGACAATATTCAATAGATGCTCACTCAACTCCTCAATAACCGAAATAACAATGATGCCGGAAGCAATCACGATGAGGAGGAACACTTCAGCAATGAGCAACCAAAGCCGGAGAAATCCAAGGAGGGTTCTTCCTTAGACGCCGAAGTCCTTAAGGGCCTCCAAGCTCAGATCGCATCCCTAGCTCAGAGGGATGAATTAAAGAAGGTAGGGGCAGTCCGTCCTTATCCGCTGGAGTGGGATTCGGTGCCATATCCACCGAAGTTCAAACCACCAACGCTGCATACCTATGATGGAAAGAGCTCACCAAATCAGCACATCTACTATTTCCGGTCTCAGACTGGTAATGTCATAAGCAATGACGCCATCATGGCTAGGCTTTTCATTGGCACCTTAAAAGGGGTGGCATTTGACTGGTTTCGCAGTCTTCCCCCGGGCTCTATCAACTCCTGGATCGACCTGGAAACTCGGTTCCTCTCTCGTTTCTATGAGGACGATACCGAAGTGACCATGGACAAGCTCCTCTCCACTGTGCAGAGGAAGGGCGAATCTGTCCGTGACTACATTGAACGGTTCAGAAACTTATCCTTGATGTGCCCAGCAGGGATGCCATTACCCATGCTCTTGCAGACATGCAGACACAACTTCCTAGACCAAGTGGAAGTTCGCATGGGGGCTGTTAAAGCCCACACTTGGAAAGAATTGGTCGAACAAGCTGAGATAGCCGAGAAGTCGGCTAAAAAGTTCGAACCATCTGCCCCTAGAGGCAAGTGGGGGATGAACAACAAAGGGCGTAGCGACCTACCGCAATCTTCTCAAGCTAAAGGCAAAGAAACTATGTCTGTGGAGTTATCCGGAGATGTACAGTCGAAGACCAAGAAGAGCGGCTTCAACAATCAGGAGCCTAAGTTCCCTCCAAAGCAGTACTCGTTCAAAGACGATCAGGTGGTCACCATATTCCATCTGCTCCACAAAGGGAACAAAATGAAGCTGCCAGATGCTCGGCATCCCAATGAGATAGGGCGCACAAACGACCCTAAATACTGCCTTCTCTACCACAGGATGATCCACCATCCTACTGACAAGTGCTATGTCCTCAAGGATAGAATTCAAGCCTTGGTCGACGCTGGAGTCCTGACACTGAAGACGGAGCAGAAGAAAGTCACCGCCAATATGGTGACTCTTGAGTTCGGCAAAGCTCCGAAGGTCACAGTTCCTGACGGGACTTATGCAGTCCCTGCGCCACGGTTGGAAGTCAAGCATCCTCCAGCAATAGCTCATAACAATAATTGTCTTGTTCCCTTAACATTGGAGACAGGAGAAGTCATGTGGATACATCCAGACCTCGTCCAAGACGTACAGCGGGATCCAAAACAGCCCAACTCAAAGGGCAAGTCTTGCAATGTCATCTCCATCCTGCCAGACGACGGCAATCTGACATCGGTTTCCCTCAGTGATTCCAAAGGAGAAAAGCATGCTTGCGCAGCGCAAGCCGATGCGCCTCAGCAGACGGGCACCCGATCCGGAAAATCATACTTGAGGCAGTATGAAAAGTCTACTGATGAGATACAACAGCAAACGACGTCAGTACAAGCACCAGCATCCACTCCAATCCCAACCAAGGGAAAAGAGAAGCCTAAGGAGGTACGGTTCGACCACGTGTTGAAGAAACCACCAGGACAAGAGTTTGATACGCCCTTTCGGTTTGACATATTGGCTCAGCTGGCCAATATCCCAGCTCGTATCACTATACACGAGCTCCTTCGCCTCTCAAAAGAGACAAGAGAAGCACTCAGGGATGCGCTAGCCAATTCAGAATCCTTTCTGACATGCATGCCTGAGATCCCTAACGACGACGTTCAGTCTCCTTGCCCAGAATGTCATCATGCACAATCAAAGGTGCCCGCTATTACCTTCACGGCGGAAGATATGCTTCTCAAAGACAACAAGCATGATCGACCTCTGTACTACACCGGATATATCGGTTCAACATGCATTGAGCGGGTACAAGTCGATCCAGGGTCTGCACTCAGCATCATCCCCAAAAGGCTTCTCTACTTCCTCGGCATACCATTGTATAGGTTGTCCGCAACCACTACTACAATATACGGTTTCAACGCCGGGAGCAGTCATCCACTGGGGAAAATTCGACTCCGTTGCAGAATCGGGAGTCTGAAGTCAGAAGTGACATGCTATGTCATTGATGCTGACACATCATATAACCTGCTGCTGGGACGGCCATGGATCCATGCCAACTGGATCGTCCCTTCCACCCTCCATCAATGCTTCAAATATGTTGAAGATGACACGACAGTACGAACTGTCTTTGCTGAGAGGCAACCATTCAAAGGGGTGAAAAACTACTTCACTGACGCTCTCCTATATCAAGAAGCCGGTGGAGCACTCAAAGAATCGTTGCCGGACGATGATGAAAGTGACAACGAGGCGGATTCAGAATCCGAAACAGGCATGCCAGCCATTCTGATTGGTGAACCAATTATAGCATGTCTCAATAATCCCCTATGTAATACTCCTTCAGAGGATGAAGGTGAATGGGTGATTAATGACAATATTTCTTTTAATTATCCTGCGACTGTTAGGCTATTTGAATCCATTACGGATAGCTCTCTGCACATGCCTTTACACAAGCCAAGTGCGTCCAGTACGCCCATGGAATCCGCAGAAGGAGCCGTCTTGGTGATCTCGCCATCCAAAGAAGGTCAGTTACCGATAATCTTCGGTAGAACCCAACCACGGGGACCTGCGGCCGCAGATTCAAGTTCAGACTCAGACACTCCACAATTCTTTCATTACGCGCGGCCAGCGCGCCATATTATGAAGAAAATGGGGTACGACTTGAAGCATGGAGCAGGCCTGAATTTCGGAAAAGGAAGGCGCGGTTTGATGCGGAACCTTGTGCCTAAAGGGAAGCCTGCAAACTACTATGACAGTACACGCAGGGGGTTGGGTTACGTCACGCCCACATCATCAGTAACAGTTCAAGTCAAGGACGATGGATCAATTCCATCACATTCGGCTTCATCCTCCGAGTGGGACTCCGATATCAGCATAGGAGGAATGTTCAAAGACCTCACTGCTAATATGACCTCAAGCAGTCAATTGGGACCCGCAGAAACCACTGATGAGGAACCATGGGCCCAGCAATTAGACCTTCAATGGAAAAGCGATTCGAACTGCGCGAGCCACCCACTGAAGACAAGGTGATGCAGGTCAACTTGGGTAGTCAAGACCATCCCAAACCCATCTTTATAAGTGAAATCCTATCACTTACGGAAAGGGAAGAATTGATAATACTCGTAAGAGAGTATATAGATGTCTTCGCATGGAGCTACGAAGATATGCCCGGACTTGATCCACAGGTCGCTATGCACCGTCTAAACATCAAGCCTGACGTCAAGCCAGTCAAGCAGTAACAACGTCGGTTTCGCCCGAACATCATGGAAGCTATTGAGGCCGAACTTCACAAGCTCATTGCATGTGGCTTCATCCGGGAGGAACAACATCCAGATTGGGTAGCTAATATCGTCCCCGTCCTCAAGAAGAACGGGAAAATACGGATATGCATCGATTACCGTGATCTCAATACGGCCTGTCCTAAAGACGAATTCCCACTGCCCTTCACCGATGTCATGATCGACAACACGTGCGGGTTCGAAAGGATGTCTTTCATGGACGGCTTTTCAGGGTACAACCAGATTAAGATGTATCCCGACGACGAGAAGCATACTTCGTTCCGGACACTATTGGGGGTATACTGCTACACTGTAATGCCCTTCGGACTGAAGAACGCCGGAGCAACCTACCAGCGGGCAATGAGTACGATCTTCCATGATCATCTCTGAAAACGGTGGAATGCTATGTCGACGACATTGCCGTCAAAAGCCGCAACAAGAATGAACATCTTCGCGACCTGAGAATGATGTTCGACATAATGCGGGCTCATCAACTGAAAATGAACCCGACAAAATCCTTTTTGGGAGTGTCGAGCGGCAAATTCCTTGGGTTTATTGTCACATCAAAAGGAATTCATCTTGACCCAGACAAAGTCAAAGCCATCCAGAGCATGCATCCACCAAGGAATCTCAAAGAGCTCAGAGGCTTGCAAGGCAGGCTGGCCTATATCAGAGGATTCATCGCAAATCTCTCAGGCCGCTGTCAGCCGTTCACCCGGCTCATGAAAAAGGATGCTTCCTTCGTATGGGATCAAGCTTGTCAAGAAGCTTATGAAGACATCAAGAGGTACCTCATAAAGCCTCCAGTCTTAGTGGCCCCTACATCAGGGAAGCCATTTTTGCTTTATGTAAAGGCTATGGACTACTCCCTCGGTGCTCTCCTCGCTCAAAAGGACGACAATGGCCACGAGCAGGCCATTTATTATCTGAGCAGAACTCTCATAGGAGCGGAATCTCGCTACAACCCTATCGAGAAGAGTGTTTAGCTCTCGTCTTCGCTGTTCAGAAGACACGACATTATTTGGTCGGCCAGACCATACATGTCATCTCCAGAGTAAACCCATTGCGTCTTCTTATGACGAAGCCAGGATCATTGAATTCAAGATTGGCTAAGTGGGCACTTTTATTGTCTCAATACGACATGATCTTCACGCCTCAGAAGGCGGTTAAAGGCCAGGCCCTTGCAGAGTTCTTGGCTGCTCATCCAGTTCCGGAGCATTCAAAACTTCACGAAGATATCCCTGATGAAGTCTTCGAGTCTTATGCAACCTCAGAAGAGGAAGTGTGGCAGATGTTCTTTGATGGAGCATCCCGAATGGGCCCCAAAGGCAAGATTATTGCCGGAGTGGGGGTTGTGTTTATCTCCCCACAGAATCATGTCCTGCCCAGAGCATTTTCTCTGACAGAATCGTGCTCCAACAATGTAGCGGAATATAATGCTCTGCTCATTGGTCTTCAGCTCGCCCATGGAATGGGGGTATGCTACCTCGAAGCTTATGGCGATTCAAAACTGATCATCAATCAGGTTAAAGGCGAATACGAAGTCCGCCATGAGGACTTGGTGTCTTATTACCATACGGCCGTTGAATTGGCCAACCTATTTGAAGGTTTCTACATCGGGCATGTGTCTCGATCTCAGAATACCAAGGCGGACGCTCTTGCTGCATTAGCGACGACGCTAGCCTTGCCAGCCGACACCGAGTATCACCTCACAGTTGCAACTCGACATCTTGTATGCTCCAAGCACATGCTAAGAATTCGAGAAGTCTATAATGTCTCCACGGATTTTGAGCCGAGGGATTGGCGCTTTCCTCTCATCGACTATGTTCTGCACGGTCTGCTTTCAGACAATCCTAAAGAAGCGGCATCTATCAGACGAAGGTCTCTCCGTTTCTACTACGATCCGACTCTGAAGACACTTTACCGTCGTTCATATGACGGTGTCCTCCTCCGTTGCCTTTCTCATTCAGAGGCACAGGAAGCGCTTCAAGAAGCGCACGATGGCACTTGCGGAGCTCATCAGCCAGGTCCAAAGCTTAAAGACAGGTTGCACAGACTTGGATACTATTGGCCAACTATGATAGCCGACGCCATCCAATATGCACGAAGGTGTAAAGCATGTCAGATTCATGCGGACTTCATACACCAGCCTTCGGAGTTGCTCCACCCGACTGCTGCTTCATGGCCATTTGAAGCATGGGGAATAGACGTCGTAGGGCCAATCAGCCCTTCTTCGACAAAAGGTCACCGGTTTATCCTAACAATAACCGACTACTTTTCAAAATGGGCGGAGGCTATACCACTGGTTGAAGTCAAAACCTCCAATGTGGTTCACTTTATCAAACATCATGTCGTCCATCGATTTGGTGTCCCTAGGCGGATCATCCACGACAACGGTCCCCAATTCATAAGCCAAGTATTCTATCGGTTCTGCGATAAATACCGAGTTCAGAATGTGGCTTCAACTGTCTATAATCCTGCCGCCAATGGCTTGGCGGAAGCATTCAACAAAACAATCATCAAGCTGCTCAAGAAATTCGTCTCCTCGAATAAGCGAGATTGGGACGAAAAGCTCGGTGAATGTCTTTGGGCCTACTGAACCACGGTGCGGACACCGACAGGCAATACGCCTTTTTCCCTGGTATATGGGTGCGAAGCAGTCCTCCCATTGGAAATCCAGATACCATCATTGCGTGTAGCTCTGATCACTAAAACCACATCAGAGGACAATGATCGCCGACGCCTTCAAGAGCTCGAAGCTTTGGACGAGAAGCGACTACAAGCTCAGCAGCATATCGAGCTATATCAAGCTCGAATCTCAAATGCCTTCAATAAGAAGGTCAAACAGAGGGTCTTCCAGAAAGGAGACCTGGTCTTAGCCGTCAAACGACCGATGATTATGACGCACAAGACCAAAGGCAAATTTCAGCCTAAATGGGAAGGACCGTTTGTGATAGAAACAGTCTATTCAAACGGAGCATACCGCCTCACGACTGCAAAGGGCGACCTACTCATGATGCCGATCAATGGCAAGTTATTAAAGAAGTATTATCCTTAATCAAGGATCCTTCTCTTGATCAAGTTAACACTGCACCTCTGATCAAGATCTCCGAGAGCCTTTCTCTTCCTCCCAGTGAGGTCATACAGCCATAAACCAACAGGAACCTGGTCGTGCACCAGTTATCCTAAAGGAGAGTCAGGGTTATGCAGACATTAACCCGATAGTCCAATATCCTTAACGATTAAGGATAGAGGAAAATGTTGGCCTGTAAGCCCAACATGAGTCCTCGACAACTCATCATGCTGAGGGGAAAAGCATGGCTAGCCCAATTCAAACGGTAGTTGGTAAAGGCATATCAAACCCGTTGACAGCTGGGGATTTGCTAAAAATCCTAAGGGACCAGTTCCCATTTGATTCCCTCTCCAAAGTCGCTTACCAATTCTCATCCATAGAATGGTAAGACCACATATGCTTCGCTGTTATGTTAACATTAAACCTATGACAGCAATCCCCTCGTTTCTCCCCGTGAGAATGAGACCTCCAAAATCACTTACCAATTTTCATCCATAAAATGGTAAGACCACAAATACATTTTGCTGTTACGTTAACACTAAACCTATGACAGTGATTCCCTCGTTCTCCCCGTGAAAACGAGACTTTTCCCAAACTCCATTGCAACCTTGAAGCTTGGTGGCGTCTCATCCGGTTATGTCATTGCGACCTCTGAACCAGCAGACAGCTAAGTCTCAATTCCGAGTCCTGTTGACATTTACAAAAGACAGGTCTCGATACTCGTTGACATTTACAAAAGACGAGTATCACCTATTTTGAAGCTTGGTGGCGTCTCATCCGGTTATGTCATTGCGACCTCTGAACCAGCAGACAGCTAAGTCTCAACCCTGAGCCCTGTTGACATTTACAAAAGACAGGTCTCGATACTCGTTGACATTTACAAAAGACGAGTATCACCAATTTTTGAAGCTTGGTGGCGTCTCATCCGGTTATGTCATTGCGACCTCTGAACCAGCAGACAGCTAAGTCTCAATTCCGAGCCCTGTTGACATTTACAAAAGACAGGTCTCGATACTCGTTGACATTTACAAAAGACGAGTATCACCTATTTTGAAGCTTGGTGGCGTCTCATCCGGTTATGTCATTACGACCTCTGAACCAGCAGACAGCTAAGTCTCAACCCTGAGCCCTGTTGACATTTACAAAAGACAGGTCTCGATACTCATTGACATTTACAAAAGACGAGTATCACCAATTTTTGAAGCTTGGTGGCGTCTCATCCGGTTATGTCATTGCGACCTCTGAACCAGCAGACAGCTAAGTCTCAACCCTGAGCCCTGTTGACATTTACAAAAGACAGGTCTCGATACTCGTTGACATTTACAAAAGACGAGTATCACCAATTTTTGAAGCTTGGTGGCGTCTCATCCGTTATGTCATTGCGACCTCTGAACCAGCAGACAGCTAAGTCTCAATTCCGAGCCCTGTTGACATTTACAAAAGACAGGTCTCGATACTCGTTGACATTTACAAAAGACGAGTATCACCAATTTTAGCTTGGTGGCGTCTCATCCGGTTACGTCATTGCGACCTCTGAACCAGCAGACAGCTAAGTCTCAACCCTGAGCCCTGTTGACATTTACAAAAGACAGGTCTCGATACTTGTTGACATTTACAAAAGACAAGTATCACCTTCTCTGGAGCTTGGTGGCTTCTCAACCAGTTATGTCATTGCGACCTCTGAACTGGCAGATAGCCAAGTATCACCAATTTTTGAGCTTGGTGGCGTCTCAATCGGTTACGTCATTGCGACCTCTAAACCAGCAGACAGCCAAGTCTCAATCCCGATACTTGCTGACATCTACAAAAGGCAAGTACCCCCCTCTTTTTAGCCCCGCAAAGGGCTAGCTTTGAGCTTGGTGGCGTCTCAACCAGTTATGTCATTGCGACCTCTGAACTAACAGATAACCAAGTCTCATTATCCAACCCAATAAGATTACGTTCCAAGGAATTGCACTACAATTCGGAATCGCAATCCAAAAGAAGAACAAGATTGAAGATTCGGCAAAAGAAGAAAGAATTTTCATTCATTTCAAGAGGATAAAGTACATGGAGCTACAAGCGCACACTGTACGATCTAAGCCGCTCTCCGAGGGTGTTCAGCCTCGTCTTCCTGTTGTCAGCAACCTGGGCAAGCGCTTGCGACCTCAGCTCAGCCTCATTGAATCTTCCGCCTGAGCCAGACGAGCTTCGGCCTCCGCCAAAGTTGCCCTCTGTGACAACCCCTGCCGCGCAAGCTCCTCACTCTGAGCTTTGAGCTCTTCAAGTCGCGCAGTTTCCTCAAGACGCACCGGTATGGCCTTGGATAAGAGGAGATTTGCTTTCCTGATCATTTCCTCAGCCTTCGCAATCTTATCCTCAGCGCCAAGAAGAGCACTAGTGGAGGCGTCAATTGTACTTCCAACCTCCGCTTGCCTTGTTTCAAGGATTTCAAATCAGAAGAGACGGCCTTAGCAGCCTCTTGAGCAGCAAGCCGGGCCTCGTGCTTTCGGGCAACAAGACAAGCGAGCTGCTCGTCAGCTAAGGACGCCAGGTCTGAGCGATAGAGACGGCGCCACTCCTCTACAGTCTTCTCAAGTTCATCCACCAGGAGTTCTAGAGCAGCAGCCTGATGATACCCCTCAAAGTCCCGAATGCTCTCAATGTCACGGGAGAGGACCACCTTCAGCTTTGAGAATGGTACAGGCGAACCCTTCAAAACTAGGTCGATAGTTCGCTCCAAGCTTCTATAAAAGCTATCGACCAGATCACCTATGTAATCATTCTCGGCCTCAGCCATTTCGGGCAGGGAGGCAACCTCAGAATAGTCCACCAACCTGGTCGACGCCGTCGCAGAAGAAGCAGCGGGAACACTGACAGTAGCAGGACTAGCCGAAGGCGATCTCGGCGGAGTCCTCATCAAACCAGCACGCCAGCCACCGCGGAGGTAGGACTGGCAACCACCTCTTGAGCAGCAGGCTCAACCACCAGGGTTGGAGAGGTAGGGCTTGCAATCACCCTCAGTGCCGCACTCGGCAAAACAGTCCGCACCTCACTTGTTGATGTGATTGGGAGTGAGGATACCTCCGTAACTGTCGTCCCTTCAACCTCTGGTCCTTCAGCTGATTTAGGCTGATAAGAAGGAAGGTCGCCATACAGTGCGTCCAACACAGCAGCATCCGCCGTGGCCGAGGTGCTCATGCCACCCCTCGATCCCTCAGGAAGATCTACCGGCTCCCTTGAAGCTGATGCATCTTGAGGCCGAACACCTGTAACAAGACTGTGGTTAGTCGGGACACTATATATAGAAGAAGCCAAGAGGGTACGACAATACCAAAGGATGATGTTGCCTCGAACATCTCGTCGGCCGCACCAGTCTCCAGAGGCTCCATCGGAAAAATTTTGGCAGAATCAACACGAATAGCCGGCTCGTTTTCACTTGCCGAGTATCCTGTGGACCACCCGATAGAGCTCGATGCCTCAGGACTTCCTTTAGAAGTCCCAACGCCTGAAGGACCAACATCAGCCGCGCCACTCCCAGACTCTTCCGAGTGAGCAGGGGAACCGGTTGCAGCCCCATAAGTGAATAGGGGATCATAATGTTCCCCTTGTTCTCCAGCTACCTCAGCTCCTACAATCAAAAAGGATTGATAATAAGTCAATGGGAACGCACAAAAAGGCGTATTATATGAACAAGGTTAACCTTACCCAGACCTGGAGCGAATTCACCACTAGTCGGTTCAGCAACCGACGGTTCAGCTGCTAATGGGGCAGCAGGAGGAATCGCTGTAGAGGGATAACCCTCTACGACAATCGTAGGAGCTTGACGACGGGGCTTCTTCGCCAATGATTTCCTACGAGAGCTACCCCCCCGCTTTCTCTTGAAGTGGACGTCAGAATCCTCTTCTACCACTCCTCCCGCACGTCGTGGGGAAGATGTCCCCATCACACCAGAGCCAGCCGCATGAGTATCAGCTCCAGCCCCCGCCACAAAGCGAGGGCTCCCTGCTTCAGAAGCCTCGCTGTCATCCACAGCGATGAATTCTTCCAAGCCGGGGACACGAACCCGTTTGCCTTCTCTCTTATCAGAGGCTTTCCGCTTCAGTCGCTGAGAGATTAACTTCACACCCGAACTGTTGGCGTTAAATCCAGGAGGTGTGGAGTTAGAAGCCGCGTACCACTGGCAAAAGCATAGAGTCATCGAGAGGCCGGGATCCTGCAGCGGCGTGCGTAGCCACGCCCCAGTGCCACCCGCAGTAAAGAACCTCCAGGCACGGGCCCCATCAATAAGACTCCCCATGAAAGCCAGGTCCGAATTGGGGTTGCCCACATACAGCTGGTCGTACCCGAATTGGCGGGCAAATCGACTCGGGACGTAGGGTTCCAGGTAGCAGGTATCCCCACTCCTGTACAACAAATGCGAGGGCCGAATGCTGACCAGCCACTCGAAAATGCCCCGACTCATGGGAGACCGCCCTGACTCCGCATCTCAGAATTCCTCGTTGTATCCCGTACCCCGAATACGAGGAAACAGCGGAACAGGCTATAAGCGTCATGACGACGCACTAACTTACGGGCCTCAGCCACGTAGGCTTTCATCCAAGAACAGCCTTCGAATCGGCGGAGAAGCGCCGTTCGAACACCCTGCGAAGGGTCTTCCCCAGCTCCAATCAAGTAGGGCAGTGTAAGGCGAACCACGCCATCAAGTAGGTGTACGGTAGACCCACCCTAGGATTGGGTCCATCGCAAGGAAGGATAGCACTCTTCCCACGTCTTGTCGCCGGTGGCCTGCAGAAAGCCTCCGTTAGTGCGCGAAGGCCTCTTTGAATACAGCATACCATGGCTGGGAGAAGACCCAGACGGTGGCCATGGGCCAAGCGAACGGCGGGTAGCAGAACATTCGGGTGGACGATGTCACCCGAGGATGAAGGCACAACACACTTCTTTAACCAGACGGTTAAGAAACCGGCCAGCAGCGCCTTTCGAGACATAGGCCGACGGGCCTGATGGTGAAAGCTCCGAAGGGTATCACCCTTCTCATAGGGACCAGTGTCTTCTGTTACGACGATATTCCTTTGGAGACACATCTCCATCCGTTCAACAATATCGCCATCAGCAACTCCGCAATGAGCTGCTTCAGGAGCATTCTTCATGTCTGGGAATAGGTAACTTCCCCAGCTCTTCAAGCTCTTCGAGCTACCCTTGCCACCACCGTGAATGCTGGAACAAATATGCAAGTGGCACATCAACTCCCGATAAGTCTCGAGCATAGCAGGCTCCTGCTTCTCCAGGAGAGCCAACTCCGCCTCACAGGGAAAGTACTCTTCGTATGGAAGAGACCCGAAAGGCAAAGCAGAGATTTCCCACATCTCATGCAAAGCCATGCCCAGCTCGCCAACCGGGGTGAAGAAGGTCCCTGAAGTCGGGCAGTACAACTCAAGGATGGCGTAGAAGCACGCCACCTTCATCTCAATGCCGTAGCAGGTCGCCCTGACGGCCTCATAGAGATTCAACCCCTCCAAGTCCTCCTCGAAGTGAGCGAGGATATAGTTGGTCAACTCCGCCCACCATGTCTTAGGAGGATGAACCCAACCGGGAGCCCTGAAGTCAGTTGCAGGATAGTTCCCGTCAACTGCGCAGAATTGAGTGCCAAAGGTCTGCGCCACAGCCGGGTTCTCTCCTACTGGAAGTTCCCGCGATACTTTCCCAGGGTATAGCCCCATTATGCTGAGGGGAGGGCCCGCCCTCGAATAGCCGGACTGAAAGGTCAATCTCCCAACATGGACGGATTCGACGCTTCGGCTTACGCCCCACGCCATCTTCCGAGCCTGAGTCACATTCACGAAAGAAGACAAAGGAAAGTGCCGCTTAGTCGACGGAAGATAAAACTTCTCGCCGTCCAGTTGAAAGATCCATTGTCCTTCGCCTGCCTGCAACTGGCGATCGGGATCGGATGCGGCATCCCCGAACATAAAGTCGGGCTTTCTGTAAGTCCGACGGTTAACGTCCTCAGAGGAGCCGTGGTCAAGATACTCCGCGTGGTCTGCAGATGACCGCCTTGGATGAGTGTATCCCGGACAAGGGAGCTCCGCTCACTGAACAAAGAAGCATGTCCATGGAATTGCAGGCTGAGGTTACCATCTGCTCCACTGGTTAGCCCAAACAGACTGTTCAGGAGACCGGGAGTGTAATGCACTGCAAAGACAGAAATAAACTATGATTAGTTCAACAATCAAGTGGATACGAAGACATAAAAATTCACTAAGGCATAGCCTCACTCAGCAAGCAAGGCCAGCAAGGCGATAGCTTCGATGAAGCTTAACCTCGCGGATAAAACTGCGTCCAAAGTACCAACTTCGCTTAAGCAGGAAGTGGTATAGCCCTAAGGGCTGACGTCACCAAGAGGGCATCATGGTCAAAAGTCACCCTTCGTGGCCATGACTGAAGGAACAGACCTATATCCTGTTCCTCAACAGGATGGAGACTGCTCGAGTAATGGCTTCGTACGGAAGCCTAAGGAAGAACTGTTCGGTTCTTAATTCCCTTGTGTAAGGAAAATAGGGAGGTTCAAGGAAACAAGTTCCCTAATGAGGACGGATCATATTCAATCGTCCTAATAGCCAAATGTTGGCTCCAAAGGAGAGAGACCATGGTCTCTAATCAGATAGGAAAATCCCTTACCGGTGACTGGTCGCTCGATGACCGGAGGAGGAGGACCCTCCGCTGCAGAAGTCGCCACTTCTTTTCCCGCTCGTCTTTTGGGCGCCATTAAAGAGTTGCAAGAGTTCTCAGGTTCTCTGAACAAAGAAGGAAGAGGAAGAGGGAAAGTCAAGAAATCTCTCTGAAAAAGGAGATCTTTTCCTGCTCAGCCCGATCGGGCTTTTATAGGCCAATCAGCGCCTGAAACGAGGCCTCGAAAAGGGCGTATGCCGCCGTTTCAAATTAATTCGAAACGCCGCCCAAAGCGCCTTCCCGAGAAGCGCTGCTTCGATTCCGCTAAGGGTTAACTTCGCCCTGGCTTAAAGTACGGATTTCGCACAATCTTTCAAGGACTTCGCCGAGAGGCTTACCTTAGCCCTCTAAAAGGCGCTGACATGCCAGTCTCGCGAAGATCACTCAAAGAAAGGACTATGTCCTTAATTCCGCATATAGTTTAGCCCCGCTATGGCCAAACTCTCAATGAAAGCAAGCAAAAATCAGATGATTAGAAGATGAACTTTCATTGATTTAAAAGAAGGGTACATTGATATTACATCAAAGTTGTGTTTCATACAACACACCCAGTTGCTTAACAAGGTCATCCGCGCAAAAGGCATACAAGTGGTTTTATCCGCTTCTAAGTCGAACCGACGGGACAAAGAAGGCCTTCCTCCTGCACAGGGCTGTAATCAGTGGTGCCGCAAGGACACGGTCATTATTCTCCACAAAAATGGCAGATCTTGCCAGGCCATGTTTGTTGAAGCCTGGCAATAGAAACCTATCGCCGCCAACACGATAGATCACGTATAATGGGAATCGGCAGTGATACCAGTGATCTAACGGGTGTGATGCCCGCTTTCCCGAAGTGGATCGCCCTTAAAGGCCACAAAGTTGAAAGTTGGCAATGATGCCAGTGATCTCACAGGTGACGCCCACTACCCCGAAACGGATCATCTCCGACAAAGCGGCTACCAGCCTCACCTCAGAACGAATCATCTCGGATAAAAGGCTGCCAATAGCCTCTGGGACACGCACCCGCTGCCCCGAATTGTTCCTCCTGCTTAAAAGTAAAGCTTCAACCGGGAAGTATAAGGCAATTTTATGGTTCCTTCCATCAAGTCACAAGATTGGCGAGCATAGCCCACTGCAAGGCAAATCAGAACAGATTAGCAGTTAAGCACAAAAAAACTACAAATCAGAATCTTTTGGGTCAAAGCAATCCAATTTCAGTAAAAGCAGAGGACAAGCCTCGCCTGCACAGCACTGATGGGCTGGCTCTGCAAACGCCAAGTCCAAGCCTCGCCTATATGGCTAGCCAGACTGACCCTGTGGGATAGTCTTAATTCCACCTATATGGCAAGACTGGCTCAACTATTGAAGAGACCAAGTCCCAAGTTTTGCCTGTGCAGCGGACTTAACATGCAGTGATCTTTCTCTGATCAAGTCAAGATGATAGTTTCGCTGGGAAGCTATGCTGAAATCCTTCTCTACAGATCAGTCAATTGCAAGATGAAAAATAAGGGAAGTTAATCCCTGAAGAAGCTGTTAAAGATGAATTAAGGGAGATGAATTCCCTAAAATCGGTGAAGTCGTTGAATGATCAAGACTTACTGGTCCTTGGCCGGATAATGACCAGAGTGGGCATTCCCACTAGTTCAGAGATCTGAGTATCTCTTTCAAACCAAGAGAAGAGAAGAGAGGCAAAGCACTTCTCTTCAGAGGACCTCAAGTGTCCTATTTATAGGCCCCATGGCCTGAGCGCTGCCACCTCAAGCGTGGAAACACGAGCGTATTTAAGGCATTTACTGCGCCTTGAGAATAGGGACGGTTTCCCTTGGAACCATGCGAAGGGAGAAAACGTCTCCCTCATAAAAGGCACTTATTGCGCCTTGAAGAAAGGGAATATCCTCCCTTGGAAATGTGCAAATCGGAGAATATCTCCCTCGATCAGCACGAAGAAAGGAGTAATCCTCCTCGTAACCAGCCCACGGCAGTTGATCTCGGGGAAGCGACATGCCCTCCCAAGCGAACATATCTTCAGAAGCCCAGATGCGGGGCTACTCGCATACGGAGCTACCCAGACGCGAGTCTACATGATTCCTTGGCAAATCTACATCCCAAAGTAGGATTCAAAGCGAAGCTGAACTCAACCATCATGGCGACGTTCATACTCCACACACCACCGATCAAAGCAATTCAAAGTGTTTCGAAGTCTGAGCTATTGCAGACTTTCGAAAACTTTGAAGGGGGTCTTGTTGACACTTAAAAAAGACAAGATTCTTATTGGTCCGAACAATGTCTAAACTTGTTGAAATTTACAAAAGACAAGTGACAGACGAGCTGAAGACCAATTTTCCACCCATCTCCGAGGGACAAGGAAGCAACTCGGACTCCACTGATCCAGCAAGCAGACAGTGAACCCGGATTGTTTCTAAACAGACCTCAGCAGGTCTAAAGATGCTAGCACTTAGCATTGCATGAGCCCAAAGGGATAGCCTCGCTTGAGAAGCTAATATCACTCGACTTCGCCTTGAAGCCATTCAAAGTCTCGCCAGGAAGCTGACTCGCAAACTTCGCCACAGAGGACTTCCAGCTCCGCCAAAGGGTTTCTTTCGGACTTCGCCAAGAAACCGTCTCTAGCTCCGCTACGAGCTCAATGCGGACGGCTCCGCTATGAATCTGCCATGGTCAACCTTTGACCAATCAAATCTCTGGATGAGATCGGATCCAATCAGATCAAATCTAATTAAGGTCAAATCAGAGATCAAATTTGGCAGTTGATTGCCACAATCTCTTGACTCTTCTAAACGAGTAAGAAGATCAGGGGAAATCCTCCAACGATATGGGAAGGATCAAGAAGATCAACCGACCTGCCATTTCTAGCTCCACAGAAGCTATCTTAGCCTCGCAGCAAGGCTACTTTCCAGATTTAAACAGATTCGGTTCAATCTGTTTCCATATTTTCAAGGGACGGTTATACCCTTGCTCTCCCTATAAATAGCCCGCCAGGGGCACAAGGAGGGAGGACTTCTTGGAAGAGCTTTTCTGAGACGATACACACACAAGAGGACTCCACAAGCAGAGGCTTCTTCATAACGCACCGTGCGCTCTCGAATTCAGAGACCTTTTAGAGAATTATTTTCTCTAATCAGGGTGTTGATACCCTAACATCGTCCTTCCTCTCAAGGAATCTCCGGAACCAGGCGAGAAGGAATTCCTTATTGAAGGCGATTTTGAGAAACAGCAAGAGGGTTCTACCAACCTTCTGTTCTCTGATTCCCCGAACCAGGCGAGAAGGGAATCTCATCGCTCGCATCGTCAAAGGGACAAAGTGGTCGCGCGCTGACCAGACTCCTATCGGCACACTTCTCCAGAATCTCTGAGGAGATCTACTTGTAATCTTTTTAAGAATACTTGTAATTTAGCTCCTCAAACTTTTTTTTGTAAGTTTTCCCCTTTGCAAACATAATGGAAAACAGATGTCCCATGTAATCTCGTGTCTCCCTTCATTATACTTCATGTGGTGCTCTTGAAGTGGCCTGGCTTTGCCTTCTGGTTGGTTGTTCATGTTGTGTGCTTGAGGTGATGCTAGGATGTGATAATATTGGTACCATTACAACCCTCGATTCTAAAACATGAAAGCTATTGTCAATGTTATCTTCTCCATAACAACCTGAAAATTGTTTGCTGTCCTTTAGAAAAGTTGAAACTGTACTGAATATGGTTTTTCAAGAGGAGCAATCAACAAGGCTAAATTCAAATATTTCATTATAATAATTGAACTCCAGCTGCTATTATTTTATCTTAACATTTATTTGTATTATTTGCAGAAAAGGAAGAAGCTGGTGCGCTTTCTTAGCTGCTGCTACTATCCAACGCCTTGATTTTGGCAGGTTAGGAGGGGATAACATCAAGCTCTTACTTTTGGCCAGTGCTACTGTTGGAAGACAGTATATGGTATTTGTTTTCCATTCTTGAGATGAACCATTTGAAGAGCCGGTGAAGTTTTTATCGGTATTATTCAATAAACTAAGTATTTGTTATTATTTTTTGCTTGTATTACATAGTTCGTAACAACATTTTCTATAGGAGAGATGACTGGTATAAATAGCTCAAGGGACAGAAGGTTTTTATATTTCTCCCCTCTTTTGAAGCCTCCGATCAAGCTAATGAAATTAATGGAGGCTGAAAGATTCTGGAGCCAATAGTCGAAAAAATGCTGGCTCCATGAAGGTGACTGCTGTACTGCATTCTTTGACGTAGTTGGTAATGGTAGAAGTAGAATCAACTCTGTGTGATGAAGTTGATGTCTTCTGTCTCATACCCCCGTGCTATCTATACTGCTTTGTCCAACTTTTGTCCAGGCATTTTTAACCAACCATGTCAAACCTTTGGCAACAACTCCTATTTGTGGAGTTCATGATGTATGACCAACTCCTCCAGAGAATTGAGGTTATGCAAGCCAACAACAGAGGTGAGCTTCATGCAGTCCTTTATGATGAGTTTCCTAGGTTTTGATACAGATGACTGAATTGCAAACTTTTGGAGCATACTTCCAACATTTGAAGTGTGGTTGGTACGCATTCAGACGATACATATGATTCCTCCAAGCTATCTAAATTTGAGCTTTTAATGGAGGAGAAGCCTTTTACCCAACATCATGAGTAGCCATGGAGGTAAACCTTATAACTGATTTGTCATGAACAGATGTATCCTGGCAACAACAGTTGAGCTTTTATTCTTGTTGTTAAATCTTGTTACATAATGAGCTAACATTTCACAGATATTTCATAATCCAAATGAGCTAACAAGTTTTATCGGACTGTTATTAGGTCAGCTTTGTTATATGGCACAGAACAGTGTTTTAAAAAACCCGTTATGTAACCCGTTATAACTCGTTATATAACGTAACGTCAACCAATTGTCATGTAACAGGTCTAAAAAATGTAATGTTTGATAACTATGGTTATTTCGCCCATAACTTCCGTTACGTTACGTTATTAATGTAACACATTGTAACCTACGTTATGGTGCAAGTTAACTTTTTATTAACCCCCCATATTCTCCCGGTTTATGGCAAAAAATCCCCACAAATTCGCTCACTCGTCGTCCTCTCTGCAGCCTCGCCGTCCTCTCCTCGTTCGGCGTCGAGAAGAAAGAAGAAGACATACCTCTCTTTGGTTAACAACAAAAGACGAACTACCTCTGGTGGTTCTCTGTCGTGTTGGTGCTCACCGGCGTCATCTCCAGGCGGTGGTTCTCCGTCTCCAAGCACATGTAAGCTCTCTCTTCTCTCTCTTCAGTCTCCCTCCCGGATCTCTTCCTCCTGATCTCTCTCTGCTTTCTTTCCTGAGGGGGAGAGAGCAGAGAGAGATCAAGAAAGAGGGGAGAGAGATCGCAGGGAGAGAGAGTAGAGAGAGTAATGAGGGGAGAGCAGAGAGATCAGGGGTAAAATATTGGAGAGAGTGAAGGACACAGGGGGATAATTAAATGGCATATTGTAAATTGAATTATGAATTATAATGAATAGAGTGACTAAGAAATTATGAATTATGATTGAATTATGAATCTTTTGTAGATTGAATAGCATGATAAAAATTATGAATTACAATGAAATATACGGATCATATTGTTTATATAGATGGAATTATGAATTATAACTTGTGAATGTGAAAAATTATGAATAGCATCATAAAAAATAATGAATTGCATGATAAAATTATTAATTATAATGAAATATGCGGATCATATTATTTGTTTATGTAAATGAAATTATGAATTATAACTTGTGCATGTGAAAAATTATTGTGATACTTGCTAAAAATTGTTGTGAACTTGCTAAATGTGTTGTATATTGTTTTGATATTTTTTTTAATTTTTTAAAATTATTTTTCTATTTATAATTTTTTAATATAGTATATATATTTATTTTTATTAAATAAATATTAAATCACGTAACCTACGTTATGCGTTACGTTATAACCTATGTTAACATAACAGAAGAAAAACGTTGTCATTACGTTATCGTTATTTTGAACATTGGCACAGAATATTGGGCTATAAAGAGACATCATGCCCAGAAGATGAGTGTAACAGAGATGTGCATGCTTCGATGGATGTGTGGTAACACGCGGAGAGATAAGGTGAGAAATGAGAATATTCGTACTAAGATAGGTATAGCCTCTATAGAAGAGAAAATGAGATAAAACCGCCTACGATGGTTTGGTCATGTGCAATGTAGACCTACAGAGATGCCAGTCCGGCGAGTAGAGCGTATCAATTTAAGGCAAGTTAAAAGAGCGTAGGGGAGACCGAAAAGAACATGGATGGAGGAAATACGACAAAATATAGAGGCTAAAGGTCTTAGTGAAGGCATATTGCTCGATAGAAATGAGTGGAGAAAGCTGATCCATGTGCCGATCCGGCGTAATTCTCTTTTGGTTTATGTAGCCTACTCCAAATACTTGGGACAAATGACTTAGTTGTTGTTTGTTGTTGAACAAATTTCGGTGGGGCAGGAACAGAAAGTACCTGATGCAGTGAAATTGATAGTCAGTCAATCATTTGAGGAATTCAGGCATTGCAGCCCAGTATCAGTTTCCAGCAGTTACTGATTTGCACAGTTTGAAGCTTGGATGTCAGTGATTCCTCTCAGCTGAGCTGCAGCTGGTGACATTGTTCTACATGCAGCCCTTGGAAGTGAAGTAAGGTTTTGTCGGCAGGCCAAAGACAGTTACAAATCTGCAAAGACTAAAGAGATTGCAGAAAGATGGAGAAAAGTCTCCTCAATTCAGAGTTGTTTCTGATGGCAACTTTGCCCAGGCGAGGGGAGATTTCATGACTAATTCCACAGGCCCACCAACTAGAGAAGGGAGGATAGAAACCAATTGAAACTCCAAACAGATCTGCAAGTTATAAAGATGATATCGAGTTCAGGAAGCCACAACTTTGCCAATGCAAAATTCACATACAAAGATGTTGTAGGTGCTCAAGGTCGTATACTGAACTTGATTTTTTTTTTTTTTTTTTTTTTTAATTTCTTCTTTCCACTGCCCTTGGGCAACTTAAGTGATGGAAGTATGTAAATTCATTATTTGTGATTGATAAACTATTTGGTGTGTGTGTGTGTGTGTGTGTGTGTGTTGGGGGGGGGGGGGGGGGGGGGGGGGGGGGGGGGGGTTTTGTTTTCTTCTGATTTCTTTCTTTTTCTTTTTATTCGTTTTCAGAGTTCCCTCTTGTTTTGGTGTCTCTTTTCTCCTTTTTGAAAGTTTTAGGCAAATTGTAATCAACAAGAATTTTGGGGGGGCAAAAAATGAAAAGGAAAAATCTTCTCCAACGCAATTGTGTTTATTTCATTATATTATTTTGAGAAGATGGTGGAATAAGAAATAAATTTTAAAAAAAAAAAATTGGCCCGTCTAGTAACCAGTATCTGATTACATTTCTATTTTTTCTCCCTTAACCACAGAGTGAGGTCCCCAGTTTGGAGTGTAGAGAATTTCGTACCTTGTTGATTCTGGTCGATGAACAAAGATACTTCGTTCAATGAACAAACATACTTTTATACGAAGGGGGGGAGAAAAAGTCTGCAAGTGGAAGGGAAGGAAAGTCTTATATTATTTCCTTCTTTATTATTATTATTTTTTACTTACTTTCTACTGTTTATTAATTTTCAAATAAATCTAATTAAATGTAGAAGCTTTATTATTTAAATAGAGTGGGATACTGAAAATTCCCAAACTGATAAGGATGCGGAAAAGATTCAAATTTTGAATCTGTGACTCGGATTATATCTCTCACAGCAGAATTGCTTTTAAATTTGTCTCTCCATGTAGCCGCACGTAGGGCTGCTAACGGGTGCGGATTATTGCGGATATCTGCATCTGAATCCGCCTCCAACTCGAATACGGATATCATATTTTACATTCGTCAATATTCGTATCTGTATTCGTATTTGAAAGTTAGGTACGGGTACGGATATGATAAAAGCACTATGCTATCCATATCTGATTTGATATCAGAAGATTGAATGCTTGATAATGATATCCATATGAAAAAACTATTTTTTAATGAAATAAGGTAATAGATTTTGATATTTGAGTTGGTAAATAATAATGAAAAATATCTGATTCTTTAAGAGTAGCATGGGATATTTTGAGTATTTCAATATAAACCATGCATCTGATTCGATATTTAGCACTAGAAGTCGTATAATTCATTTCTATAGAAAGCCGAGTGACAATAGATACGGTAAAAGTATTGATATGTATACATAATCATCAGTATGTATCACATTTATATTATTATAGATGAGACAAAAACTAATATAAGTATATCCATTTAGTTTATCCTTAACCGTATTTATTTTTCATTATCCGATTAGTATCCTTATCCGATCTGCTAATATTCGATCCATATCTGATATCTGATTTTAGCGGATACGGATATTATTTTTTCACATCTGCCAATATCCATATATGTATCTGTATTCGAAAGTTTGGTGTAGATACGGATATGGTAAAGACAATATCTAATTGTATCCGATCTGATGGCGACCCTAGCCGCACGATAAGCCGTTAGATTTACTTCCCATTGGGCACCTATTCGAATCTCATAGGGTGTGACATATGTGAATAGGGTGTGTGTGCATAGGCTGGTGGTTACCTGCGCTTTTATTCTCAAAAAAGAGTTGCTTTTAATTACAAAAAAAAAGGGAACAAATCTCTTATTTGGATATTAATGCTTGACAATATCATATTTAGACATTAGTCCCACACAATTTTATCACTCACTTGTTATAAGTCTTGTTGTGCGCACGGGGGACAACAACCACTCTGAGGAATCCGCCACCTGGCGAAGTGCAGTCGGAGAAGTAACCAACACGACAAGAATAACAAACAACAGAGAAAAGCAATCAATACAAAATTTAACGGTTCGGCAACGTGCCTACGTTCTCGGGGTAAGAGAAGAGATATTTTATGATTCAACAAACAACACAAACTAATACAAAGGGAACTTTTCAGGGGATTCTTCGGGATGCATACATGAGGGCTCTAGCCCCTATATATAGCCACAGAGTCCCTAGATTTAAAGAAACCCTGATTAAATTCGATCCCATCCAGAAAAGGAATCTGAATCTCAAAGGCAGCAGAAAACGCGTCTGTAAGTCGACCGGCCGGTCGACCGGCCCATGCCACGGTCGACGCGCGCCCAACCGAGAGTTGAGCATGTCAGTCGTCGACCGGGCCCGGTCGACCGCTCTCTGCCACGGTCGACCGAGCGGCGGTCGACTAGGCTAACCTTGCGCACAGTCGTGCACGCCGGTCGACCGGGCGGCCGCCGGCCTTCTCCACTGGTCGACCCGGCGCCGACCGGGAGCACAATCTGGCCTGCTTCAATGCGCCGTTTATCGCTTCTTGATTTCTGATCTCTGTGCTAACTTCCTCTACTCCTCTATCTCCTCTCTCCCTACAATTCTCCATCTCGGTGAAGATTTTTCAATCTGAGCCGATCTCCAACGAACTCCAATCTATCACCAGGCGAAATTGACACACGATCTCGAGGAAATCGGCACACGATCTCGGCTTGCGCGCTCCGGACGAAATCGACACACGATCTCGGCGAAATCGACACACGATCTCGGCTTGAAACCTTTAGCTCAGCTATCCAAGTGGAATGCACCACACATGCCTTCCTTACACTTACCTTAGGAGAACTTTCATACATGCCAATCACCGAATGTGTCTCCTATCCGCAACTACATGACCTCACGAAGAACTCATCATGAGTCAACACTGACTCTCCACTGACTAACTCTATCCACTCTACATGTCTTCAGCTGACGGTCAAACCAAGTCTGAGTAGAGCACAACCGAACACCATCATCGCTTCAACAAACTGGATGCACACCCTCTCCTATGCAAGCTCAACTGTTCATCGAGATCACAATGCTTCACCTCTACGTGAAGTCTAACTCTCCCACCTCTACGTGAGGTCCTAATCAGCTTCTCGAGACCTAAATAGCTTCATACGGGTTGCATCACCAAATTTGACTGCGCCATTACGGCTGCCTACGTACCTTGTCCAAAGGATCAAGCCAACCGTAGTTCATTTAAATGAGCTCCATCATGATCAAGCACTTGTACCTGAATCTTCAGCAGCGAACCAATCTGGCTGAGTCATATGAACCTCCTCACGATCATCATGGAGAACAACGGCCTCAACTTGAGCTTGTCGCAGACACAAGCTTGAGATTCATGCTTCTTTACCTACAAGCGTGGTTTTACCTTGGTTCCAATGGCTGCAAACAACTCGACATTCTTATTAATGTCTTCAACCTGTTCAGTATCAATCCTGGCTACATGATCTTTTACCCGGTGTCACCTCCAGTGGAGTCTTCACTGATACCGAACCAACTGGAGATGGTGGAGTAGCATCAACCTCCACCCTCTGCGATACTTCCTTATCTCTCCGCCTCTCCGCCTACAGAGAAACTGTAGACTTCAACACTGAAGTCTCATCAAATGTGACATGCGTACTCAACACGATCTTCTTGTTTTCAGGGGCCCACAACCTGTAGCCTTTCATATTCTTTTTGACACCCAAAAATACAACCTCTTTACTCGTGGATTCACCTTGCCATCCTTGGCACTGAAGTAGGTCAGACTTTCAATTTCTGCAGCAAACCATGATCTTGAGCAGCTTCCCAACCAAATTTCTAATAGAGTTTTACCTCCTATCGCAGTCGATCCATTTATGAGATGGCTAGCATAACAATCGCCTCAGCCCAAAACGATTTGTCTAATCTTGCATTAGATAACAACCACCGAACCTTCTCTAGTAAGGAACGGTTTACTTTCTTAGCCAACCCATTTATACCTTTTGTGAAGTGAGTACCAATACCAGTGTTCTGGCCAAATCGTCGGAATTGGTTCTGTCCTCTTCCATATTACCAATCTGTAGCTCCTTGATCTTCCAACCTATCTGCTTCTCTTCTTCCTCTCCACTTCACCACATATCTCGGGCTTCACACCTTTGTCTCAAGGATATTCTAACAATGCCTAGATAAACTATCAATAAAAGAGATAAGTACCTGTGACTTCCAAGCGATGCAGTCTTAGCAGGTCCCAAACGCTTACGTGAACACAATCAAGAATGTTGGCCCAATGGCCTTCCACTCTAGTTTTGATGATGATCAACTCATGTAGTTATGTTTCTAATATTCTTGTGTTTCTAAGTTTCAGATCATTAACAGGATATTAGGTTGGTGATTAGCTTCAACAAGATGATTAGAAGCTATTCATGATGATTCCGTGCCAAAGCTTAAAGATCATACTTTGCACTTGGAGAATCACGGAGTTTGTGGACCGAGTCTACTTGAAGATGGAAGATCGACAAGAAGACTTAGGTATCTAGTTTAGAGTTTGTGTTTAGATCCATATTTGTAAAGCTTAGTTTAGTTGATATGCTCAATGCACTAAACACACACGTTTCATGATTTGGTTTTTGGTTTCATGAATAATAGATCAAAACAAGTTTACTTTATACCTATGTATATTAGATATGTTCTAGATATACATACATGCTTCAAACTTGCTAAACAAACTTATTTTGATATCCCTATT